>BJCN01339412.1:0-10077 GCA_018326445.1 Flaveria brownii
TATGCTTGTGCACTAGGGAACCAAATACACTTAGCCAATCTTATATACTTGTAATCTAGTCGAGATTTGATTGTAAAGATATGTGTACTATAATCTTACTTGCTTATAACCTATGACCTGAATTGCTACTTATAATCCTTTCATATTATGTATGAAAACCTTGGAAACTCACCAACTATTTATAGTTGACATTTTATTTTATCATGTTTCAGGTAACCCCCAAGCATAAAGATATCTTTGAAGTTTACAATAAAACTAGGACGTGGACCTAGTTAATTAAATGAAATGTTATATCATGTTTAAATTCTGTTGAACGTATTTGGGACATATGTTTGTAATCTTTATAAAAACTATTAAATGAAGTATTTACATTTGAACATAGCGTTATGTGGCTGTGAACAATCGTATCCCTTACACCTCGACGTTTCCGCCGTCCAGGTTGGGGTGTGACAGAACTAATTTTTAAAAACAAGTAAAAATTAAATTAAATTTTACCGTATGGTCCAACGATTCGGGCCTGGTATCTCACCGGTTCTTCGAATCTCATTAATCCGCCAAACTAAAAGTCTGTTTGTCCAAGCACGAACATGCTTCAAAAAAATAATTATTAGTCTACAGCTACATTTCATAAAAATTCTTATTTTTTTTGTTTTCATAATCACATTCTTGCTTAACATCACTATAAGTGTTGTTATCCACAGGAATATCATTTAAATCATAATTAAACTTTTCAGTATCGTTTGTAAATTTTAATATTTTCTTGCGGACAACAGAGCTATTACCAACATCGCGGGATTCTTCAATGACGAATAACGTAAAAATTTTGTTTTGACCATTAACAACAACGTTCATAAAATATAGTAAATCTTGATCATCAGAAATATCAATAAAATGAGTATAGGTAGACATTTTATACGATAATCGTATATTACTTTGAATTCTCAGTTTTGAAGAAATAATATCTTTTAATTCAACAAACGTTACATTAGTAGATAAACTAAGAACATGTCTAACACATTTACCTTTTAAGGGTAGATATTTTTCAACACCGTTTACAAAATGTCATTTACCACCACTGCATAATATGATATTAGCTGACATTTTAAGAATAATGTAAGACAATTTTAAGAAGATGGACGAGAAAATATAAGATTTGTTAAGAAAAAAGGATGAGAATAATGTAAGATTTGTTAAGTGTAAAGATGTTATTATATAGGGGAAAATAAAATTTAATTAAAATTTTAAGAATTTAAAAAATAATTAAAAAATAAAAAATCTCGGATTTTATTGTTTTTCAATAAAAAAATGGACAAGGAGGGGTATTTTGGTAAATATGTGACGAGGGGTACACATAATCCCTCGCTGATTCAGCGAGTAACAGGTGCCACGTCAGCGAGGATGACATGTGAGCGAGGAATTATGTGTATTTCTCGTTGGGCACACTAAACGAGACGAGAGTTTCCCCTATTCCGATTCAGCGAGGGATGCCACATGGCGGCTTCCGATTGTTTTTTTTTTTCTTAATTTTCGCATCTCACTAAAATCGTGAAAACCGATAGATTCCAAATTAACACCTTGAAAATATCCTTTTCATTGAAATCAGCGTTTGACTCTCTCTCTCTCTCTCTACAACCGAAACCGACTCCACTCCATTCAATCATCAATCATCAATCATCAATCAATCGATCAATCAATTAAACCCTAATTCAATCGACATCCATTTCTCTGTGATTCGTGTTCACAACGCTTAGATCTATCGATCAAAACAATGGTTGTCAACGGCCGTCCATTGAAGAGGATGAAGAGGAGAGTAACCGCCGATCTCAACGATTTTCTGACGTTCGCCACCGGCGAATTTCCGGCGACCAAACCGTTCAGAACCACCGTACGCGAGTTTTTGGTCCGCCACGCGCTGCTGCCGCCGCCGTCGTCTCTCCTCTCGCACCTGCTGACGTGGCAGATCCTGTTTAGGGTTGGAGATCAGAGGAGCGATGACGGTGGTGATGCGACGGTGTGCCTCGATGTGGTGGAGGAGGATGTGATCAGATCTAGATCGGTGTATTGTGATCAGTGCCGAGTTGTTGGTGAGTTAACTCAACTGGATCGGAACGAGTTTGTTTGACTCGGTTGTGGTTTCGTGTTTTGGTTGTCTTCTAGAATTATCCAAAAGAAAATTAGCGGTTCTTTTGCTTTAATTGCCAGCTGGATTTGACGAGTAATCATCTAGATGAGATGGATTAATTAATAAATAATATTAAAAAAATTAATAAATAAAATATCAAATTAGCTTTAGATAAAAGTAATATGGGGCTCGATATATTGGTCACCTTTTGGGATTATTAACATGTTTAACGGGAAAAAGGTTATTTGCTTATTACTAATTAAATGTTAAAAAATAATAATGAGTTTCTATAAAGTAAAAGTGATGTGGGCCTTGTTGTACGAATCAGATGTGATTGATGCTGACTCATTGTGGGTCGTGTACTCGTGTTAACTACATTCGTGTCTTCTCTATTTGCTACGTGTCCATCAATCACTTTTAGTAAAGTTTACAAATACTATTTGTATGTTATTTATTATTTCACTGTTTCTTTTTTATTTTAAAAATATCTCTATACTTTTGACTTTTTATATGACAGTATAAAAGCTGTATAGGTTATTTATACACCCGTATTCGAGTTGTAGTACACCCTTAAGGTAAAATCATAGGTTATGTAAACTTACAGGTGGTATACGTTTAGCACCACTCATTTTTAAAAGGTTTATGGTTTTCTTTTGTCTTCAATACATACATTTTTGTATGTATCATCTGCAATGCATAACTAATATTGTATATACTTGATATATGAAGGATGGAGCGGTAACCCAGTATGCGGGAAGAGATACCATTTCATAATCAAGGCTGATGGGGCTTCCATTGGTGGCTACAACAAGCCATGTGCCGGTTGTGGTGCATTCGTCCATTTGTCCGACTCGAGGTATGATCTTTGCGCGTCTATATAGAGTGTCTGTTCTCATTTTGTATCAAAGTAACTGGCTTTAGAAAGACTAGTGGTGTTAAAGTTGTACATAAATCCATATGCATTAATTTAAGATTTGGGAATATAAGATAAAAGATTCAATGTCAAACATTCACTTCAGCATTCGAGAATCTTGAACATTTGTAGGTGCAAGTCATGTAACCATGTCATGACTACTGAAGAAATTGAGGATTGGATGTATAACCAGTTGGATTACACCAATCATCTTTTACATGGTGTGGTCCACATGAATGGTTATGGTCACATCCTTAGAGTCAATGGCAGAGAAGGCGGTTCGTGGTTCCTCTCGGGCAGTCATATCATGGACTTCTGGGATCGCCTTTGCAGAGTTCTTGGAGTCAGGTTAGAGTAATGTCCATTACTAATAAAATGGTATATAAAGTTTTCTAATTTATTAATGTACAGTTTGTAATATTGTTTTCTCTAAACTTGTGAACAGACAGGTGAGTGTTATGGATGTATCAAAGAAATACGGTTTAGAGTTCCGATTACTTCACTCAGTAATTAAGGGTCATCCGTGGTATGGTGATTGGGGTTATGAGTTTGGTGGTGGTAGTTATGCTATTACGCGTGAAGCCTACAGTAATGCAATTGAAACCTTAGCAAACATGCCCTTATCCACCTTATCTTCTCAAGGTCGTAAGCCTAGAACACGTTTACATGACTTGATTGCATTATACCAATCACTGTCAGATCAGGAGCTTGTAACTAGTAGAGATCTTTTTCGTTTCTTAACTACACTATTAAATGATGCCAACAAAAACCGGACAATGGTTGATTATAGGACCAGCAAAAAGGTTAAGTTAAGTGATTCGAGGGTGTCGTGTGTTTGGGAAATGAGTGATATTGTTCGTGTTGAGGAAGCAATGTTTAGAGTGTTGAAAGCAGTTAGTGGGTCGTCTTGGGTGAGCTGGGGATCTCTACGAGGGGCGGTTTGCAGAGTGGGTCGTCCTGATCTTTTGGATTACTGTCTCAAGGAACTTAAAGGGAAACAAGCAGCAGATGGTATGGTGGTTAATGCGCGACTCAATCCAGATTCTGGTACTCTTGAATACAGGTTAACACTTCACTATCTTTATTTAAATTTCGTAATCATATTAAAGACATTCTTTAAAAAACTTGTGCTAGAATGTGACCCAGACCATATTAAAAATCATCCATTAACCCACCCGTCTAACCAACCCAGTTAAAAATCTCACTCATACAGTAGAGTTTGGGTATGACCACCCCATTTGTTATATCTAGATGTCTATGCTGGATCTAACTGGAATGATTTCATCGATCAATGCAGGCTTGAACCTAATAGCAGTATAGATTCGGGTGATGCCACCAACAACTGCTCACTTACAAATTGCCCGTCAGAAGACACTTTAATGCGAGATCTAAAATACTTATATGAAGCTTTACTCCATCCTCAGTTTATGGTATATCATGTACCTTTCACAAAGAGAGACACAATGGTGAATTCAGCTATTAAAATACTTGATTGCAAGCATTTTGTGAAGAACTACCACCCTGAAAATTCATTTTCACAAGCAAACCCGAATTCACTGATACTCTCATGTAAACCAGAACTCAATGAACAAAACGAAGAAAATATTATAAACCCGCCTCCTGAACACATGATCCTACCCTTTAATGCCACTGTTCATGACCTTAAAGTTGAAGCATCAAAAGCTTTTCAAGAAGTTTATTTGATTCTAAGACGGTTTCAAGCAGAGGAGCTTGTTGGATATAGAGGTGTTGATGAATCCACCCAAATCAAGCTTCTGCTAGGGTCAAACCTCGAGACAGTGGTCAACGTTGCTGGGAAGTGTTTAGGGAAGAGCGGGTTAAATAGGTTTAGAATGGAACGAGGCGAGGAAACGTGGACATTGGATTGTAGTTGCGGGGCGAAGGATGATGATGGCGAGAGGATGTTGGCGTGTGATGTATGTGGTGTATGGCAGCATACTCGCTGTGCTGGTATTCCTGATTGCAGTGCAGTGCCTGCAAAGTTTGTTTGCTGCAACTGTGGTGGCAGTGAGCTTGGCGGTGATCCGGTGGAGGCGGGGATCTGTGGTGGAATGGTGGATCTGGTTAAGGATGGTGGTGGCTTGTATTGCAGTGGCTGAATTTTTAGTTTTTTTGGTTGAAAGATTTTGTAAATTCTTTGGTTTGTTTTTGTTTGTTGTTTGGTTTCGGTTTTGTGTTACTTTGGAGTAAGAGGCATTTAAATGTGGGAGCAGAATGATGTAAATACTTGTACATGAGTTGACCTCTACAATAAAACACTTGCCGTTGTTTTTTCTTATTAGATGAATAGAAACAAGTGAATAAAACATATAAGAAACACTAAATTGCATGCCTCCAGAGGAATGGTTTGTTTTGGATTTTATTTGGTAGAAATCGATGTATTTAAAATCAGACCGGTTTGATAGTGAACTAGTTATATAATTGGTTTTGTTTTAAGTTAGTTATATGCATAATTCTTTTAATTTTTCTATTATTTATAATATCATTAGGTTTCTAAAAGATAGTCGTATCGTTGTTTCCAATAATCTAATTAACACCCATAGTTGTATGCTCATTCATTTTATTTCTAGATATGAAAGAACCTTTGTAATATTCCTCTATAAAGAAACCTATATTTATTGATTAGAAACCTAAAACTTTCATGAAACATATATGTATAATCCAATGGCATTTTCATTTAATTAACAATAGTTATAGCATGATAAGCGGGGACTTCTTGCCTTTGTTCCATATACTAGATTATTCGAGCGTATAATGAGCATTATCAAATGTTTTTAATGAGATAACTATAAGTTAAAATGACAAAAAAATATAACTTTATAAAATAATAATCAAATATCAATATTGTTTTAATCAGGCCACTCATAAATTAATCTGTCCCAATCATGTCACTCATAATTTTTGTTCTCAATTAGGTCACTTATAAAATATTTTGTCTCAGTTAGATGACCAAAATTTCAAATTATTCTAATTAGATAACTCATTAATTGTAAATATACTTTAAAAACAGTATAATTAACAATATTTATCAAGAACCGGATCATTTTAGAAAAATGTGAATTATTTAAAAATTTTAAAAAACATGATTGAGCTAACTAGAATATCATAATGCATTAGTAACCTGATTGGAACAAATAAAAATATTTGTGAACTGATTGAAACAAATAAAATATAAGTGAACTAATAAAAACATTTTTAAAACTTGCATACTATTCTATATATGAAGTTTTCCCTAAAAAAATATCTTAATTATTAGTAAACTGGATGTTAATACTTTGAATTTTAATAAATTTAAGAAAATTTAAATAAATTTAGAGGAGATATATGAAATCTCTAAAGTAATTTCCTAATAGTTAAAGAATCTTATCAAACTATGTAAAAAGCTAATTATTAATAGAAGTCGGTTGTTCTTGCATAAAATACATGTACAAATCGACGTGTTGGATTAATTAAGGATCTACAGAGAATCTATAGGTGTTTTTAAATTTATCGATATTGATTTATATAATGCTTTGAAAAATTTTATATTCTTTAACATTCCATTTTATATACAAAAGAAATTAAGGAAAGGATTAAATGAAACAAGATCTCACAATTTTAACCTCAAATTAAGATTTTTGTTCACAATAAACTTAATACCATTTTTATGCTTCTCTTCAAATCTATAAATGTGAGGACCAGTTTTGATTTAATTACACAAATCATTCTCTCAATTTTCATACTCAATCGATCATGGTAATTATCTTTCTTCAACATATTTCTTTTGTTAGTTAAAACGGTTGATTGATCGATACATATTTCTTTTGTTAGTTAAAACAGTTGATTGATCGATTAAGTGTTTATCGAATGTAGGCTACTTGCTCAACAGTTGCGGTTACATTCGTTCTTACTGTCATCGTCATTGGATTCGTCGTGTTCTTGCAACCTCCGAATTCATCATTTTCTACAAAAGATTTCGATGTTAAGGATGTTGGAGCTGTTAAATATGATATCAATTATATTTCTTTGGTAGTTGATTAAGTTTTGCTAAACAAAAAATTATAATTTCAAGTTTATTTAATTTACGTACGCATTATTATTATTATTTTTATTTCAATGTTTGCATGATGTAGGATTTGATGAATGCATGGAAAGCAGCATGTAATTCAACCACCGGTCAATTTAAGTTATTCACTGGAAACTTACAAATTGGGCCGTTGACTTTTCAAGGTCCATGCAAAGCTACATCTATGGTTGTCAATGTGAGTAAACTTGACCGGTTCCGTTAGTAAGATCAGGAACCGGTAACCATTCCGGTCTAAGCCAGACCTAGACCGGCTTAATTCATTATATCGCGTTACTACTGTAGGCTTCATTATATTAAACGTGTAAAAGTATACTAAAAAATAAAATAGTTTTGACATCATTTTAATTGATTATGCGTACGTGTAGTTTTAAAGCAGACTTAATTGTTATAAAAATGTTAATATATTTAATATTATTCGTATGATATATATGATAATAAATATTTTTATGTAATATTTAATAGGTTGTGGGGGAGATTAAAGCCAAACCCAAGAACTTATGGTCGATCAAAAGTGATACATGGATTAAGTTTCAAGATGTTCAAAACCTAAAATTAGTTGGAACTGGAATATTTAATGGTCAAGGGGCGAGCTGGTGGAATTCATGTGTAAGTAATTGAAGTCTTAATCAATCTTATATTTAAACGTCTTAAATAATTACCTTGATTAATTTAACCATGGCGAGTTTTTTTGTTAATCTTTTACAGGAAAAACCTTGTGAAAGTAATCCAACTGTAAGTGATTCGTAAAATAATTACCAAGTTTTAGTATTGTTTGTTCTAACTGTATAAGTAAGTTTATTTTTCATATAGGGTTTAGCGTTTCATAATTGTAATGGGCTTATGCTCGAAGGAGTGACCTCACAAGACAGCCCGAGAAATCATATATCTATAAATGCTTGCAACGGGGCCACAATCTCAAACATTAACATACGTGCATACAAAGATAGTCCTAATACTGACGGCATTGATATATCGGACAGTAATGGTGTTACTATTAGGGGTGGACACATAGGGACTGGTATAACGCATAATTATCAAGTTTCTTTTACTTAGAACACATTTCATTATTAATTCAATATTTTGATTGTTTTTAGGAGATGATTGCATTGCAATCAATGATGGTAGCTTCAACATCAACATTACGGGTGTAAATTGTGGCCCTGGCCATGGCATAAGGTTTGCGTTATGATCACATTCTTTCTGTGGTTGCTAAACATGTTGTGTTTACGAGTTCAACACGAACCTAAAAGTCACATCAGACACATGTATCACGTGTATTTATGGATCGACACGAACATGTTTAACACAGAAAAGATATTATTATTATTATTATTTTAACATATAAATATTTTAAATTTACAAGTTTACATGTTAATATTTCTTAACCACTTATGTTTAAAATAGACGAACTTATTTTATACTTCTAATTTGACATTATAAAAATACCAAAAACTTGTTATTTTTATCTGTTTTGTCAAAAATTGACACCCCCGTATCGATTATTGTTTGGGTATTTTTTTTCTTCAAGTGTTGGAAGCCTAGGAAGGAACAATGCCAAAGATGTTGTTAGTAACATCAATGTCCTTGGTGCAACCTTCACGGATACTCAAAACGGAGTTCGGATCAAAACCGTGCCGGTATTAATTACTTAACTAATTACATTGTTTTTTAAACAAACAATTTAATTATTATTTGTTAGTTACATGTATAATTGTACTATTGTTGTCTCTTTCAGGGAGGGTCGGGTTCTGCAAGCCATATAACATTTGCTAACATAGGAATGACTCGTGTTGACAATCCGATCGTACTCACTCAGTTTTATTGCCCTCATAATGAAACTTGTGATAACAAGGTACGTATGTCAACATATATATATCGGGTTAGAGTCATTTAAACACTCATAAATTTTTAGAATTGTATATAATATATCTTCTTACATTTACACGAATATATGTTTTTCAATGTTTTCCTTTTCTGATAATAATATTATGTTTGTTTTCGAATGAAACTGCAGCCACAGATGGTTCAAATAAGTAGCGTTATGTTTTACGATATACATGGGACTTCTGCAACAAGTGAAGCGATCAACATTACCTGCAGCCCGAATGTGAATAGTTGTGTAGGCATCACTCTCGCGAAAATCAATATTCAACCTGTCAACCCGTCAATCAAGCTTGTAACAACATGCAAGAATGCTAATGTTCGGTTTGCAGGAACTGTGTTTCCTCCTGTGGTTTGTGCTCGAGGAGCAGACTTGATTAAAATGCCGTTGGATTACGACTACAAAGAAAGCCAACAAGCAATAGCAACAAGCTGATAGAAAGGATATTTAAGCTAGAATTATTAAGTATATATGTTTCATATTTATGTTAATAGATTGATGAATAGCCTATGTTAATAGTTGATGAAGTTGAACAATCACTAATAGTTGATGAAGTTGAACAATCACTATTAGGATATGTGTGGATTTATATCCTATGGAATATATATTGCTGTGAAGAGTTAGTCAAACAATATTATGTTTTATTTAAATAATTTTCAAGATTATATGTATTAGTTTTATTACAGAACCATAAATAATGTGAGAATTTGATTTATAATTCACTTAATTATTTGATCAAAGATTATTTCATTAAAATAGAAGATTGAGGAAACTAAAAAAGTCATACAAAGAAGCGATATTTATTTTATCATACTCTTTTCTTAAAGACTTGGACATTGCTACATTATGTAATGCCTCTAACAGAGAGAATTATTACTTTTCAGTTTTATATACTTGCTTTTGCTAGCGAGTCGGGGGTCTCTTTGGAAGCGGTCTCTCTACCTAACAAGATAGAGGAAAGACTCGCCTACACCTACCCTCCCCAGACCCTGCTCTTGAGTGGGATAGACTGAGTTTGTTTGTTTGTTTTGTATACTTTTTATACAAATTGAGATTATTTATTAATAAAAACA
>BJCN01339432.1:0-16346 GCA_018326445.1 Flaveria brownii
TATATCATTCTTATATATTATTCTTATATATTAGAAAATTATTAATATTAGTTCTTAATTTCTAATTGTAAATATTCGTTATTTTAGTTTTTTCAATCCGTGTAACGCACGGGACGTTAGGCTAGTCTTTATATATAATAAAAGAAAATGGTTTTGCCACTTGTCATCATATTAAACACCCTTTGACATATGTCAAATTCTTAAACAAATATTGTCACTTGTCATCGTATTAAACACTCATTAAACTTCAAAAATTTATCTTAATTTGTTTCCCTAAAATAAAAAGTTTCTAAAGTTCGAATTAATATTATTTTTATTTTATATTTAAATAAATATTAAAATGGAAACCATTATTTGTATTCCTCATAATTTATTTTGAGAAAATAAAAAGCCATTTTGTAATATATGTACAATGATTTTAAATAAAAATTATGGTAAACAGAATTTAAATTTTCAAACATAATGTTAAGAGATTAGTTTTTTATAATTTAATTTTATATACAATCACAATACAACTTAAGTTGGCATGTTTCTTCACATTTGTAGCTAAGTTTGTTATAACATTTTATCAATTTTATGTTTTAATAAATTATTGGTTTTTAAGTTATATGTTGTCACATGACACTCTCAAGAAGTTATTGTCAGTTGTCACGTGTCATTCATATAGCGAAAAGTTGTTTTAATGAAAATTTTGCATCCCTTAAATTTCGCATCCTTATATATCATTCTTATATATTATTCTTATATATTAGAAGACTAGGTTACAATCCCGTGTGATACACGGGCTAAATAAATTTACTATTACATGATTTATAATATAAAAAGTTATGTCTTAAATATTATGTATTATACGGATTGAATAATCTCATTTATTTGATATTCAAAAAAGTTAACATATTTGAAATTTTAATTATGGAATTTGAAGTTACATGTTTGTTTGTTTGTTTATATTTAAAATTTTAATTATGGATAGTTATTAATTAATATATAACTATTATAGCATTAATAATTAAGAGGAGAGAGAAGCGGGAAAACTAATTATTAGATGTCATATAATGGTGATAAGTGTCCGGATATATTTTTATTTATTAGTAAGAGATTATTAATATTAGTTCTTAATTTCTAATTGTAAATATTCGTTATTTTAGTTTTTTCAATCCGTGTAACACACGAGACGTTAGGCTAGTAAATATATATATGTTAAGATGCATCTCATCATAATATGTTTTGAATACAAAATCACAATAATAAACCAATTTTGTTCCTTATCGTACTTACAACATTACAAATGAAAGCCATAAGATCAATGACTTGTCACTTTACAAAGGATATAAATAACATTTCACAGAACAATAATATTTATACAATTGAGTTTGTTGAAGCTCATGAAAACCATCTCTAAAGTACATTACAAATTGTATGGACAAAAGCACCCGAGTGTTTTACATCATTCACCCAACGCCAGCACGAATAGTCCTACTCGGATGCTTTCATCATAAATGCCACTATGAACCCTAACATGGCCCCTGCAATCACCTGTACAAATCAAACTAGTTTGTTAAAAATGTTTATCTGCATATTGTGTTTTAACACGAGGATTCATATGTTATGAGAATGTTTAGGATTGTTTATCCGAACTGTTGATCTGATTATTTGCGAGTAAAACAAATGGTTTTGAATGAAGCTGTTTAATCCAAACTGCGTGTTTCAAAATGCTAATAATAGTGTTAATAATCATCAAATATACAAAGTTTGCAGGCTATGCCAAACACATCTTGAAGAGCCTTTCAGTAACATTTAGACACAGTTCACTATCTTACAATAACGTTGCATAGAAAATATTCAATACAGAACACTAGTTAAAAACTTAAAACTTGTCAAGATCCACTTAATAATTAAATAAGAAAACCTAGCCATTTCTGAATTCTGAGTGTGCTATACCTCTGTGTCGTATCGGAACAATTTCATGCAAATACCCATGAGATACACATATCTACTTTTACTCGCCTAACTAAATATTTTATTCTACAAGCGAATAATAATGCATACACGAGTCTCTACGTGAAACAATACATACGTGATATGGTGTCGCGTATCACATTAGTTTAAGTCACTATTGATGGGAAAAAGTGACTAAAAGTAGATATGCAACTCTCATTCGTGTTTGGCTAAACGAGTGATTTGTTTCTCACGTGACTATATAAGTATATCAAACCCAAGAAAATGATTATTTTTGTGATTTTCTCTAAAAAATCATGCTATTGACACCAGCTTTATAATCAACCATAAACATAATACTAATAAGTTGAGTATTTAATAATTTCCCAATAATTGTTTTAATTACACTCGTTAAAATATTAATTTTTCTCCTTTAGACCTTTACCATCTATCTTCCCTCTCCTTTTGTAAACCATTGTTGATTGTAGCTAGATGTGGCAAGTTAGGAGGCCTATTTATTTAAGAATGGGTCGATTTTGCATATGTTTTATCTCTAAAGGGTAATACTTAATAGTGAAATTTATCCCTAGAGGGTAACAGTGAAAAAATAGGCAGTTGGGTCAAAATTCACCCAAAGTGTAAGCTTAATGCATAGAACATCCTATAACAATTCATATTATAATTTTAGAGTATTATTGAGATAATATAGCTCTTGTCATAATATTTACCACACTATATTCAGATGAAAGAGAGACCTGTAATGGAGTATGCCCAAGAGAATCACGTAGAGGTCTCGATGTGGATAACGGGTGCTCCGGAGGAAACTCACAAACAATCTGGTTCAACAACTGCACAAGTGTAACACAAGTTGACATGAGGATTTACACAACGGGAAGGGAAACAGTATTGATATAAGGGCAAAATGGTCACTTTTTCCTATAGACCACTAAATTATATGATTTTGATCATTTTGCTCTTACAACATGAGAAGGCAAAAAAAGAGTTAAACTGATGTAATGTCAAAATGGTCATAATCAAATTTTTGGTGGTGTACGTAGTTAAAATGGCAGTGCACAAATCAATATTAATAATAGATCGGTTACATATAATCAATTTCACAGAAGTGACAGGGTGTTTCATCTTTTACTTGAGGTAATTGTATTAGTACTATAATAATAGATTTATGTGATCCTAGTGAAACCCTTGAAGACTCGCAGTATTTGAACGCCAATGTTCCTTCATATAATTCTCAAAGACGCTAATTCCCATCAAGGGGAAAGGCCAATAGTCACAAATCTTAGCAAGAGACAGCTGATAATCTTTAAAGAATAATGCTTTAAAGTTTAAACCTCTCAATTATGTAACTACCAGTACCACATCAATATTCAGTTAAACCACCATGATTAAAAACATAAATGCAACCAGCTAATAATTAACTACTTAAATGATACCAATCATATTATCGTCCAGGAATATAACCAAATGGTAGTTGGATACAAATAAGATATAAGACTTGTACTTCCCAGAAACAATAATGCAAATATTATGTAAAAGTGTCTTACTTCAGCCTGTCGACCGGCATGGAGTCTGACTCCAGATGCATCATACATAACCTGCATTATTTCAATAAATAATTAACAAGACCTTGTTAGAAAGAAAACACATTAATAAGTATTCTGTGGATCTAACCATTTCATGACTTAACACAAATATAATCACATTAGCAAAGTTGTTTGTGTAGGCAAAAAATTATGTTTGAGATCACATACAATAAAAGCCATAACAACAGCAATTGCAAATGATGATGATTCAACCCCATCATGTAGACCAATGGACACTGCAAGTGCCACAACAGTTGAAGAATGAGACGATGGCATTCCACCTGAACCTACAATCTTTTTAGGATCCCATCTTTTTTCTTTATACCTGAGCTTCAAAGGGACATGTGTAGAAGTTAGAGACAATACTCACAACTCTTTCAAAGTTTTTTTTCACAATTTGAGAAACCAAAACTAGCAAAGCAAAATTTAACTTAGTGAAAACTGAAAAGGTCAAGATTTGCAGTTCAGAGGGACCAAATGCCAAATATTAAGGTCCATGAATACAAAAACAATTAGCGTTCAAGCCGTGAGTAACAGTCTCCTACACAAAGTATAGAGTAAGGCTGCGTACATCAAATCGTAAAAAGATGCAGCCCCTCCCTGGACCTTTTACAAAGCAATAGCTAAGTGAAACACAGGGTACACACTTTTAATACAGAATCAGTAACACTTTTTTTAAGGTATTTGTGTTAGCATGATTCTAATTTCTAAATAGGCAATTTGTGGATCAAAAAACTGTTAGGCTTGAGATCAATTGCATATTAGGAACTGCAACCTAATTTGAGCAACATCAACTCAAAATTTGACCTAGAACTCAAAAATCTAACTCCAAATCACAAATCAAAGGCTACAAACTCCGAACAACCTATTACGATCAACAACCGCCAGCATAAGAAAAACCATCAACAACAATTCAAAAACGTTAATCCGAAGAATCAAACACGTAATCAACTCATCGATTTCAACCTCCGCAACTACGATCTAAACTTCTACAATCAGACAACAATCAAGTCATTAACTAAGATCAAAGTATCAAACTGACCATGTGGTGATGACCTTGAGAAATTGAGCAATTGCAAACGCAAGGAACGCTGATAACAACGGCACACTGTACGGAAGCACCTGAGCCGAAGACGAAGGTGTCGCCGCCGTCTCCGCCGCCTTACTAGCACGATACGCCGCATCGGCGATGGTGATCACCTCCTCCATTGACTTTCACGGATCGATTCAAACTCAAAAGTCAAAATCACTCCGATTCTTCAACAAAAATCGCACAAAACTAACGATTGATTCAAATTTGAAATAGTTTGAATATTGTTGAGGTGACCGTACGGCGGCGTTGACGGTGGGAGCCACCGGTCAAACGATGTGTATTGGTCAACAAGACGGCCGTCTACGGTGGTGCAACTTCGTGCCGGCTGGTGGTTTATTTAGATCGAATGGGTACTAGTTTTGATGCGGTGTGTACAAGTGGTATTGCTAACGTACAAAAATGACAACCAATAGTTGAATGGTGGAATTTGATTGGTGGAAGGTTGTTTTGTCTGTGTATCAGAAGATTCTAACTTCTATGTGTGTCCACCTGGTCCATCCTGTTCAATTATAGGATTTCGTGTGTCGCATATGTTATCTGGTTTATTTTTTTAACGAGAATATGTGTTATTTTAATCGGGTCCATCTATTCGTTTTCCAGCCGGGACCGCACCCCCAACCCCCTCAGGAGGAAACTCATTGCTGAGAAAACCCCCTGACTCAACTCTGAGCAATTTTTACTCAGAGTGGGACTTGAACCCATGACCTCCTCTTTATTTATATGTCATGGGTACCTCATCTTAACCAATTAGACTAAGGATCATTATCTTAATCGGTTTTATATAAATGTTTTTTAATTGCGGCTCCACCTTCAATTTTCATCGGAGAAAACTCACAAATATAAAACTAACATACTGGCTTAAACATAGACATGACATTTATGTTTAGAGTAAAACTCAAACTCATAATCTTAAATTTTTAATTTGTTTTGTGTATCTCACTTTAACAATTTTAAACTGAGGATCAATGATGGTTCATGCAAAGCGTTCGAACTACTCTGATTAAGTCAAAGAATAATTAATTGTTTATCTTAAATATATTTAAAACCATCCAAATTGATAGGTACACAAACCACACTATCTAAATCATTTTTACCCAAATTCACAATGATCAAAAAGTGGAAAAAGATTCGAGCTGTAGTTTCCGAAAGTAGAACCCGAATTGACTAACTGAATAGTCGGCGACGGTGTTGTTGATCAAACTGAAGCACTCAAGGCCCTTGATGAGGGTGCCCCGAGTAGCCGTTGGATTATAAAATCATGGGGTAGTCTTGCATTCTGTAAAAATGAAGAATTTATCTTTGAGAATCTATGTGTTCATTTATATAATTTTGAATTTAGATTTAAATTTTTGTATTTTCAAAAATTTATGTTAATTAATCAATGTTTTTTAAAATTTTAAGAGATAAAGTAATGGTAGTCATGCTTGTGCAATGATTAGTTTAAACAGATCTTATTTCAAAAAAATTCTAGAATTGTGAGTTTTTTTTTAACACTGGTTAGTTGTTAGTTGTTAGTATCACCAAGTTAGTAATATTCGTCCATGTCAAGGTTTGAACCTTGGACCTCCAAGAGAGGCAAAACCTCCCACCTCCCCCCTCCCCCTTAACCACTAGGCCAAAAGATCATTGGTTAGAATTGTGAGTTAATCGATAGAATACTAGGCAATCTGAAACATAAATATCTCATTCCAAAAATGAAAACAATTGAGATTTTTTTAGAAGTTTGATGCAATTACTAATTCATGATCATGTACAGAATGAAAACCTCGATAAGAAAGATCTCATCGAATATGACTTTCCACATAGTTCTTTGAAATGTAAAAACAAATATGAATGTTACATTAGTATATTCATACTCGTGTTTGTGGCAAAACTATATGATGAATTGATGAGAGTTAAGTCACTTCCGATGGTTGTGTTTTGTTTATTTATAGGTTTTGTTTACCAGGCTTAATCGACTACACATACAAGTATTTCGTAAGTTGCTCGATATCAACATTTTGCATCACCGAATTGAGAAACAAGTCGGTTTGGATGATTTTTATGTGTATGATAGTTTTATTTGATCTATTTAGTTTATACAAGACAAAATGAATTATTTAATGAACCTGAACAAAATATTTAAATAGTTTGCAAGTGTATATATCTTTCTAGTAACTCATTTCGATCGGGACAACTTTTCAACATTCATTCTTTTAAGTTAATCTTTTTTAAACAAAACCTAGCTTAACCCCTTACATGTAAGTTTTAACCATCAAAATAATGAGTAGAAATAATTCAATAATTTAAACTAGAACTAAAACAAACCTTTCTTTTTCACAACTCAAGTTACTAAAACAAACTCTAGATCAGCCAAAAACACTTTCAACATTTATATACATAAAAGGCCTCATTTCTATTATCCATACTACAATTTCGACATTAAAACCTGAATTCCATCTTAGGGACACGATCTTTCGTCTGTAACACATAGCAATGTTCGCGTTGACTCGCTTCGTTGACTTCGGGCTGGTGTGTTTGTTTTTGATGAACGCTTTGTGGCAACCAGAGTGGGTTCTTTCGGCCACTCCTCATCACTAAGTCCATCGTCACTCCCGTCCCATTGGTTTTCATTATTAAACACCGGGTGAACGTATGCCTTTTCTAAATAGTGTTTCACATTTAAACATGGCTCGCGTGCCCGTTCTAGTGTGTCTTTCATCATAGCCTCCTGTAAAGGTAAAAGAACATGGGTTATAAACAATAGTTTCTTGAACTTGTAACGCGATCTTGATGATAATGTTGATATACATGATAGGATCTACAAATGTGTTGGCCGTCAACAGTATTTTAAGCGAAAATAAAGAGGAATGATGTTCTACTACTAGAGGTTGGGTGGATCGGGTTGACCCGCTGACAAAGGTTTGACTTTCACATCAAGATTTAAAGAAAAGCTAATGAGGGAGAATGTTCTTGAACCAAGAATTATGGAGGTGGCAATATGGGTCTGCTGGGTAAAATGTCAAAAGGAGCTATAGATGAAACGGGTCATTTTCTAGTACCGTCGAAAAGGGCTGGATGTGGTCAGATTGGCCTGCTACAAATGTGTTGACTTACAACATCTAGATTTCAAAAATATAAATAAGGAGTGACAATGTATGAAACTAAGAACTATAAAATTGGGTATGGGTATTAGGTCAATATGGGTTCATTAGGTCAATATGGGTTCAGACCGATACGGGTAATTTCCTAGTACCCTTCAACATGGGATGATGCGGCCCATCTTAAAAAGCCATTAAAATAATAATCTAAAATTTTAATAAAATGATCTCAAGGGTGATAAATGCATTAAAAATAAACTTTGGCAAATTTTAAACCCATTTGACCATCACCGCTTTTTATTTTATGTTTATTTTTATTTATTTATTTTTTGTTTTTACATTTGACCTGTATAAGGTTAAACACATCCAAAATCATTGCATCTGTAAGTAAACGTATGACTCACCTGTAAAGGGAACCTTACAAAAGCAGGTTCAAACCGGCCCTTGCAGAACCTATGAAACCAAATGGTCAAAATGGGAAGTACAATAAGCAATGGAGTTGATTGAGCAGCTTCTTTTGTGCTAAGCAAACCCATCAAAAGTAACTGTGAAACAATCAGTGCAGTTATGATTCGCCCATGAACATCGGGCCAAAAAGCTCCTGCACTCTCATATTGCTGATTATACACATTTATAATCTACACCCAAAAGGAGAAAAAAGAAGATAACAGTTAGTATTTAAACATCTAAACAAAACATCATATGCAGAAATAGAAGGGGCGGTTCAAATAAATTGTCTGATTTCTGATCATGAAACATAACAAATGGGTCGAAAGTGGCAGATATGTTTATAATATCCTGAAACGGTATATTCGAAAAATAAGATTGTTATTATAGCAACAATATGTATTTTGTAAGTTTATGTCACATTGCTTATTTATAAAGAAAAGTTTTGGCAAAAAGTGTTTCTGATCAACCACCATTTCAACCGGTACAAAAAAACTACCCACATTACCCAACCTGTTAAGAAGTGTATGTATAAAGAAAAACGTTATTAGTGAAATAATAACACAATGAATATGGATAAAAAGCAAAATTGGGCAAAAATGTTTCAATTTCTAGTTCAAACCATGCCATTGCCTATTTGACTACTTGACCCAAATCCTTTTTGACCAAAAGAACCAAACTTATGAAGATTTTGTTACCTGATGACGGTATACAAGGTAAGCCAATCCAAAGAACACAACTATAAAAGGGAGCAGAATAGGGGTGACGACAGCATAAACAAGACCAAGTAAGAAGTACAGCTGGATTTGTGGTTCACCCGTGTTAAAAGACAAACTCCCAGGATTCATTGCTTCTTCTCTGTCTTTTTCGGTCTTTACTAAAAAGAAATTCTTTAAGTGATAAAATATTAATGGTTTCAACCTCAATATCTCTCCTGCAATCCCAGCCCATCCATCTACCATGATATAGGTTATAAAGAAGGTTGCTTTCATAGGTATAGATGCTCCAATTGTCACTGGGATTCTGTAGATACATGAGAAATTGAAGAATTGATCATAAGAAAGATGCATAATAATGTATAGGATAATGTAAGACTGGTGATTTAGCATAAAACAGAATTGCTAAACATATCTACAGTCACTCAAATTTAAGCACGAAGTGGGTCACCCAACATGCATATCTTACGGCATCATTTGGTTAATTTGCGCAATGATTGTTGATGCTTTTTTTGAACTCTATCAAGATATGCTTTTTCTAGGGGTGAAAAGATCATCGAATCTAACAGGCTTGGTAACAAGATAAAATGCTTAACTTATAGTGCAGGTTAGATTAGGTTAGGCAGACATAACATTTACTTAATCAAGTTTATAAGATAATAAACATGTTACGAGAAAACCTAACCCAAATCACCAATTTTATTACAATGACACTTTAATATTTATAATAAAAGAAGTTTTAGGAAGCTTTATGCATCATAATTTTTTTATGATTTTAACCGTTTGACCCACTTCCTATTAGCTAAAATCGTTTAGCATAAGCAATTTGGTTAACAAAAAATAACCCAAATCAACAAAAGAATATGTACACTGGTCAAATTTGTAACATCTGGCTTTCTCTGTCAAAATTGTCATGTTTTACTTATAAAATCTTGTAGATTCACAATTTTTGATATAACACAGGATTGAGATACAATATCTTAGAGTGGATTATTGTAAATTCAGATAAAATATCAGTTTAATGGTCTAAATATTAAACTTCTACATGAGAAACTTCAAAATAACAGAAAATTTAGCAACTCTCTTGGGACATTTCAGAAAGCAGATCCATTTTGATACAATTAGTATGAGCAGAGGAAAAGCTTACGTGTTTGCAGACTGGTGGATGAAGTTATTTAGCTGTTGAAATGCAGTCCCAGTAATTATGCTTCCAAGAAAAACATTAATAAACTGGAAAATATAATATCTTGTTGCGGATCTCCTCTCTAAAGTAGATATTGAGGTAAATCCTTCAAACTTAGACATCATCATCAAGATTGAAGGGAGAATGATAAGGAAAATCTTCAAAGCAATTCCTGGAAGAACACCTTGAATAAAAGATTTTACAAATTCCCTGCAGGAAAACAGTAAGTTAAAAACTATTGGAGTATAGAAGGCGTTTGGATTTGCAAGTTCACCATTATTGTTTATGAATAATAGTTTTTGCTTCTGATCATCTAATTATTAAGGCCACAAACAAAACTAATAATCTAAAGGTAAAAAGTTCTTATTATCCTTTCATCTAAAATAATTTGGAAGAATTTTTACACCTATTTACAAAGGATTTTTCATCTGGTTAACACTAACCCTCAGGAAGATTATCTTTAAGAACTAACTATTTTATATATATCTTGTTTTAATCTAAGTTTCGAGCATGGCATCTGGAGCAATTAGTAATGTTGTTGCTTTGGATTCTTGAGATCATGTGTTCAAACAATGAGAAACAAAGTAGGTTAAGCCTGCGTACATCAAATCGCGAAGCGATCTAGCCCTCCACCGAGTGCGCAAAGCAGGAGCAAAGTCAAACACCCTTTTAATTAAGTTTCAAGCATAACCACTAGCCAATAGCCACTTCTATTTTCTCTATAGCATAATCATTTTTCACTTCTTTCATTGATTGTGTATGTGGGAAAATATGGGGTGGCTAGTGATGATTAGTATCTATGTCTATTTTTCGGAAAATAAAAACAAATAAGGTAGTTTTTTATGGGTTATCCTTAGCATTTTCCTTCTATAAAATCTCTCTCTCTCTCTCTCTCTCTCTCTCTCTCTCTCCACACACACAAACATTTTATCATCATCAACTTATTCCTAATTAATCATTTTTCACTTCTTTCATTGATTGTGTATATGGGAAAATATGGGGTGGCTAGTGATGATTAGTAGCTATGTCTATTTTTTTGGAAAATAAAAACAAATAAGGTAGTTTTTTATGACCCCAAGGGTTATCCTTAGCATTCTCCTTCTATAAAATCTCTCTCTCTCTCTCTCTCTCTCTCTCTCTCTCTCTCTCTCTCTCTCTTCCCACACAAACATTTTATCATCATCAACTTACTCCTTAATTAAATCAGAATTTGCAAGTCACAGCCCCTTTTATTACAACTGATTATCTAATCCTTAATCATTCAAAGTCAAATAACCACTTTGCAAAACCAATTTCCTAAAACCTCACAGTCTATACAAAAAGAAGACTGAATATAATTTCAAAATATTGGAATCTAAGGAACAACATAGCATAAACTAATTGTAAATAAAGAAAATAACTTACACATCCAGAATACCCTTCATGAAAGGAGCTGCTTTCACTATCCCATCAATATTTGCAAGTGACTGTACAAATGCTATTGGGATCATGAAGAAGAATGTAAGGAAGAAAAAAGCAACTGCAACTATAAGTCTTCTGATTGTGAGGGAGACAAATGGAATTGCAAGATTATCCCAGTAAACATCACGGGGTTCTGGCGCCCACTCGGTTAACCAAATAGTTGGGTTTCTTGACTGTTCTGTTTGTGCACAAACAGCAGCCCCCCAACGTGTTTTAAAAGAAACAAACGCAGCTGGCATGACATATTTGGAGCTTGTTGTAATCTTTTCCCTCTCTTTACATATCTAGCAATCAATAAACTAGAAGAATTAGAATAACAAAACTCACAAGCAACATACACTCTAAAACAATTATATGTATCATTTCTTCAATTTACTTTATTCACAATGTATGACACACTCGTGGGTGTACAAAAAAAAGTTCACACGCTATAATTCATAAGCATGTAGAAATATAAATAATAAAAGGTTTGTGGTTATAAATACCAGAGGTGGCCAATGGGTGGGTTGGGTAATGGGTCAAAACAGGTTGCTTCTAATGTGTATCAAAACAGGTTTGATTGACCCATTGTGATTTTTGATCTATTTTGTCCAACATTTACGAATACTAATGATTACAATTTGCAGTACTAATCTAATGCTTTAACATAAAGAGATTTACAAAGTGTATGCATTGAAAATACACTCCGGGTGGTGTCTTTCAACTCAAGTGACCCATTTGAAATAAAACAGAACCCGATCAACCTACTCATAAGTACATGGGTAAGAATTTCCACCTCTGATAAATATATAGAGATAATATCAACAAAATGACAAAAAAGTTCACAACTTATGGCATGGAGATTATAAAAAAGACTGCATAAAAAGTGGATATCTCATAAAAGTTTATTGCGGAATGTTAAACAATTTCTCCTCACTTTGTTTTTGGAGATTAAAGCAACTTGTTTTGAGTATGAAGATTTAACCAATATCTCCATATTTCAAGTCTTCCGACAAGTGGAACTGTGGAAGTGTGTATTTCCACAGTTCTACACAGTTTTAAGTGTGTTAATGTGCCAAAAGAAGTTTAGAATAAATACAATTTTATAGTGATATAGAACATTTGCTTTCATTACTTACTTTTTTTGATAGTTTCTCAATCTCCGATTCATAATAATCAATAGCATCCACACGTTTCCCACACAGGCCAAGATATCCAGTCTGTTCCATCGAGAGAGAAAACATGAAATCTTTATATCTAAAACACATTTATATGGACCTAAAATGAGAAAGAAGCAATACCTTCATTGTTGGTCTTTTTGACTGATTATTTCTGTTATATTTTAGTTGATAATAATCAAGCCAATTCCGCTTTATTTTCTTCTTATCTACCAGCTTTGATAGTGAATTTGCATTGTAAACAACCTGCAATGAAAATTTATCTATAAGAAATGGAATAATAACACAATAATAAAAAAATTAATAGAATTACTAGTGACAGCACCTGATGAGATAAATAATGATCTGGATGGTTGACCAGAAAAAAGTGCTCCACAAGCTCATTGACCGTCTCATCGGGGTCTGGTGGTACATTTCTCACAAGCACCTAAAAAGTTAGTTTCAACATTAATTTATAATCTTAAAATCATAAAACCTCCAAAAAGAAAAAAAGAAACCCTACGTGTATACAAATTCGTATGTAATTTTTTTTTGTTTTATTAGAAGCAAAGACACATAATCTTACAGTAAACTGATCAGGCCGCCGTTGTTCTGATGCAATAAAATGCAACCTCATTGATGCAATTATTTCATACTCTCTTTTTAAAATATAGCATGTCCAAAAGGTAAATGTGTAAGCCATGACTATATGAGTCCAGAACCTGCAAACAATGTTTACAGTCAGGGTTTACAACCAAAGATGTTTCAACCGAAAGAAGACAAACTCGACTATAAAATCATAAATTAAGGGGGATGTTTGGGATTGTTAAATTTAACAGCTTATGCTTATAAGCAGCAACGGATAACCAGCTTAATGAAAACACTTTATTTCATTTTGAGGGTGAACTTATTTCATCTTGAATATACCAAAAAAAAATTAGATGAAATAAGCAATGTAACATTGTTACTGTAGGCAACTTATTTTCATCTCAAATTAAGCATATAAGCACACCTTTTTACTTCATCCAAACACTAAAAAGTAGTTGTCTGTTTACGAAAAAAGCAATAAGCTAAAGCTGTTTCAATAAGGATTTGGTAAGTACCTATTTGATCCAGTGGGAATGTTGGATATAGAAAGTTTATCTATGTCACTGTATGTTAATTTAGATTGCTCCAAAGTCCGATTAGTCCAATTCACTGGCACCATGACTGTGAAAGCAAGGCATGCAATTGGAACAAATATTTTGAGTCTGTTACAAAAGAAGAATCAAGAACATATTATGGAACAAAACATCATTATGCCTGAAAATAAGCTTTTAATAAAAAAAAATTTTTTTGAAGATCCCTGTAGAGCTATACAATTTCTAAAACAAAGACCAAATGGTGAATCCAAAGGGGTGTATGGATGTGAGCTTTAAAAGTGATCATTGCTAGTTAAACACTCAAAACAAACATCAAGTAGTTTTACATTTATCACAACAGTCCTTTTCATTTGGGCAAATCATTTCTCCAAATCTGATTATTAGCCCTATACTAGACTGAAAAGCACATCTAAACCCCCTTTAAAGTCAGTGAATCCAAAATTGCATCTGGTGAAATTGTTAAACATTACAGATAACATAAGAAAAAACATAAGGAATATGAAGATCATCACAAACCCTGTCAAGTAAATTCTCAAGTAAACAACAGAGTCCAATCCAGCATGATCAATAAGCTCAGGCTCTGGCATGTGCAGTGCAGCAGGCATCCAATTCAGAAACCTCATGTATGACCTAAAATCCAAGTTTACAAACTTTTGCACAAATGCACCTGATTGAAGGGGGTCGCTCCTTAACCCCTTCAAATACCATTTTGGAAAATAAACCCTATCATTTAGAGGCTGAATCCGAAGTATAGCAAATGCTACCAAAAATGCAAATGCAGTGAGGATATTCAAGGCTGCTGCAAGCCCTATCTCAGAACTTGAAGCCATAGATTTGCTTCGACAAAACGTCTACACCTGCAGAAGATTGATTTCATTAGAACACATTACATCAAAATCCGATTTAATACCTAGTATAATAATATAATAAACCAACAACAACAGCTATACTCTTATTACCAGTGAAAATGTAAAAGAATCAACATATTCTATCTACACAGAAACATTGTAATTCTAATCCGTAAATTGAGCACCTTCAGTTGACTCGGTTGGACAATCAAACAAATTCAAATCAAACAAACTTACACCCACGACTAATGATAATCAAACACAAATATTGAGTATAAATAGCAGATGCATACTAATTAGTCTCAGAATCGGCGAAAACTGGCAAAAATTGTACTCTAATCAGTGCTCAATTTACATAAAACATATTACCTCGAAATCTGATTTAACCTATACTAATAGTCTAATAACATACACAACAGCCATATTCATCTAAAAAACGTATCACCTTTTGGTTCTACCAATAAATTAAGGTAACCGAACATTTAACCTAATCAACATAATCTACCAACAGCAACGGGTGGTGGTTCTATTCACTAAATCGGGGACTCTCAGTTGACTCGATCGGACAATCAAACGAATCGAAATCAAACACAAAAATTGGGGAAACTCTTAGATACGTACTAAATGGCTTCAGAATCGGTGAATTATGTAGTTTGTACTCCGATCAGAAGTCGATATACATGAAAAAAACCCTTGAGATTGCGGAAAACTGGAGGTTTTTAGTTCGATTTGAGGCTGTTGAAGCAGATGAAGAGTGTACGGAGAGTATTGTTGAGGCGTTGTAGAGAGATTAGATCGAAAGGAAAGGAGTGATTATTGGAGTGTTGTGAGCAGATGAGAAGTGTGGGGGTTTGATGAAGACGGTGGTGGTTTTGAAACTTGTAAAGGCGTTGTGGGCATTGGATCGTGGTAACGGCTATATTTTAATATGGACTCTTGTGTGAGGTGTCTATTATTATTCTTCTTCTTCTTATTATTACTATTATATTACTATTATACGGGAAAAAAATAATCAAATGTCGCTAAAAGATACCTTAAATTAAATTAAAGGTTAGAAGTTTAAATTAAAGTAAAACGGTATCAATTAAACAGTTAGAGTGATAAGATGTATTTTCGTTAAATTAAAGGTTAGAAGTTTAAATTTTATAAGTACTAGTTTTTTTTTTAAACAGCAAGTGATAGTTAATGAAGTGTAATAGGGGTTGTTCTATAAAAGAAATATTTATTCTATGATAAAATAAAAGAAAGAAGTAAGACAGCATGTTGTGATTATGTATTTTAGAAAATTAAACTAAAACTTATTGTTTAAAAAAAACATTAAAAGCATAGATACAGAGCAAAGTGACTTTTATAGAGATGTTAAAATTAACTATTTCTTTAAGTTGATAAAAGTTTAAGTTTTATGACAGACAAAAAAACATATCTTACTAATTATGTATATTGCATAATTATTTAATAAAGTACATTAGTTTTTTAGAATTTAAACTATTTCTATTGTGTGATATTAATTCATACTAGTATTTTCAACAATGTAAATGTTATCTTTTATTTTGTGTTCAGTGTAATCCTAGTAGTATAATCATTATAGATGTACATTCGATTTAGCTAAATACGCTATTATATGTATTAAAATAAATGATTAAAGTGATACAAATTAATTTATGAATTATTTTAACAGATATGTGTTGGACCAAAAGAACC
>BJCN01339457.1:5352-15824 GCA_018326445.1 Flaveria brownii
TGCATAGATGGTGTAAATAGTAATCCTGATAGCATACAAGTGTTTCATCTTATAAGCATTATTAGAACAACATGTGGAATATATGATATTGTTCAATTCAGAATTGACGATTTGTGATGTTTGTATTGTAGTTGATTTGGTTCGTGAGTTGACAACTGAATAATGCAACAAGGAAATAATATATGCATTCGTTGTACGTCGTTGTACATACAACGTCCTTGACATTTTCAAAGTCAATTGCAATATTGTACGCCTTCAGAACCGATAAAGATCATGACTTTGTGAAAAATGTCAATAACCCCACGAATTCCATAAGGAGCACCCACAAATCAGGATGTCTTTCGTGTTTGCGTGGTGGAATAACTAACATAAATCTCGAGTGTGAAAGTATCACATTTGACTTTTAGAAGTCAAACTTAGAATCTTAGTGGAACCTGAAGCAAAACTTAGTTTGACAGTTTTAAGTTTTTAATTTCCTTATTATCTTTCATCTTCCTTTCAGAGTCTAAGCAGAAAGCTGGTCCATATATTATCTGGATTGCTTTATATGGGTTGTTGGCCTATTTTTAGGTAATTTTTATATTGACCATTGTTTATACAGAGTTGGGTTCAAATACGAAAAACTGAATACTAAGAACCATTTTATTCAACGGTGAATATATTGTTTGTTGAATCATAAAGAATTTATAGTGTATGTATTAGTGAATACATGTGTTCACAATTCATACTATTCGTGTATTCACTGGTAAACAAGTGACTAAAATGGTTCCTAATTGTATTTTTATATTTAGTGGTTCTCATATGAATCCACACCATATATACATATATGTATGTATCAATCAAGCTCTTACGGTTGATATTTCAATCCTAGATTAGTGCTTCTACATATGCTCGTTATTTTGCTGCTTTAGTGCCCTTACTAAACTGTGCAAGGCTTCTTGTTCACGGTCTTTCCCTTGTAACCAATGAAGATCTCATAAAATCAGTCACTCGAGAAGGAAAACCGGAGTAAGTACTCATAATGCTATCCTTGATGGTTTGCTTAACCTTGGGGGGTTAGTTGCATATAAAGATAACCAACCTTGGTTCAATTTGTAGTTCAGGTAATAAACTTTTTTTAGAAACTTAAAAATATTATTGATTCAAGATAATGCAGTCAAAACGACACCACGACATGCTACTGACTTTTTCTGGCTATCAAGGTTGAAGGTTTTCTTGAGCATTTTGGAAGTTTTTATAAGTTTCGTGAAATAGAAATTAGACCAAAGTTGGTTATCTTCAAAATGATTTATGCCAATCGGTGTGGTTTCACTTTCAATAAGTTCCCAGATGAATTTATGCCAAATTTCAAAATGATTTAACTGTAGGGAATTGCTTAGAGGACCTCTATATTATGTTTTGATGTTGATTCTCTCTACTATTTTCTTCTGGCGCGAGTCACCAATCGGTGTGGTTTCACTTTCAATGATGTGTGGTGGTGATGGTACCTCTTCTCAGCCTCGTGTAGTCGCGTGTTTGATTCTTGGATTCATAGGCTTTTTTATTATCATTTATAAGTTTATATTTACATAATTCACTCTACAGGCATTGCAGATATCATGGGTAGAAGATTTGGGATCCATAAAATTCCTTACAACAAAGACAAGAGCTGGGCTGGTAGCATCTCTATGTTCACATTTGGTATCTTGATTTCAACTGGGTACGTACCGATCTTAATGTTCCTTTTCCCTAATCAGTTGCAGAAATAAATATTTATTTGACCCCTTATACTGCGGTAACATATAAATATGAATATATGATCGTGTATCTCAGTGATCGTTAAGATGTGGTAAATGATTGGGTGGGTTTGTAACAGGTCAAACAGGTTAGGTCAACATGGGTTTTCTAGTATGGGTTAACTTGGGTATAAATGTGACGGGTCGGAATGTCGGATTATGCAGTACATAAACAGTTTCTGTTTTCATTCTTTAAAGTTGCTACAAATAGTTAATAAGTTCCATGTGATTACAAGTACTGTATAATGATAATTCATAAAACTTTATAACTTATATATGTTACTAGATAGTACTTCACAGACTTGTTTGCCTTATTAATATAACGTTATCTTAACACACGTTTGGAGCCGCTGTAGGATGTCTTAGCAAAAGAGTAGCACCAGTTAACAAAAAGTTAGAGGTACATGAACACATTTTCGTCCATCTTCTTAAGCAAAATTTTATAAATAACTAGTGTTATTAGGGTTACAAAATTAATCTTATTTCATAATCGAACTCCAAAAAATATAACATATTAGGAGTTTGTATGCATAAGAAATTAACTTTGGACGACTTCCAACCTGTTCGACATGTTTCCTTTTTAGCTATTTTTTATTTGATCGTTTCAAATAAAACATAATCTAGATGGATCCATTTACATGTAAAACAGTAAAGAGTGAAAATTTACAACATCTACAATAATTGATCGGCCAAATACCATATGTTGACTTACATTCTTAAATGACTATTTTACCTTCTTACGCAGAATGCTATACTACTTTTCAATGTTTGGTTACTTTGAGCTAGACTGGATGTTAACAATTCAAAGAGTGGCGACGGTTGCATTGGTGGCAACATTGGTCGAGTCACTACCGACAAAAGGAGGCATAGATGACAATATCTCGGTTCCTTTGGTAAGCATGATAACTGCATATTTGACCTTTGGCTTCTAAGTTTTAAACCTAGTGCTATATTCTTTCAGTTGTATATCATCATTTTTTGCTGTATGATGTGAAATATTCTATTGATAATTTTGAGTAATTCGAAGATGAAGTTATTTATCGATAGTTATAAAATGAAATTAAATAACAGTAGTTCCAGAATCGATATAAGGTGTCGTTTTGAGTAGAGTTCAATCTTTTATGATACATGTGCATGTTTTGATGCTTTTCATTTTGGTTTGGTCACATTTCCTTTATCATTCTGTGGATTTTGATCAAATGTGAGAGTTTAGAAGAAAGTTTTCAAGACATTAATCGTTCCTAAAGAACAACTTTTTGCCTTGGCCTTCTTTTCACACTAGCGGATATGAAAGATAATAGGATAAATCGGATTCAGTTGTCAACTATAGTCGGTTGAAATAGAATTCATGACATGTTCCAGCCTAGCAGATGGTTTCATACAATCTTACTATTTTCCAAAACAAGTCTAATCATAACCAATCGTTTCATGTGTTTTCAAAATAGCAAGGTCGTTGAAGTTTGATAGTTTTGTTAGTGTCACGCTTTTGAAAAATAAGTTTCATCCAGCGTGTAACCGAACTAGTTTCAAAGATACGAGATTTGAGAAATAACTCAGGGTACTTCCTTAGCATTATCAGGAGGACCCTGATCTAAAAAAATAAAATAATTTATACATCGGGTTGGTTGGATCACCAGGTGCTTGTGGTTCGTTACAAAAAGTAAAGTGAAATTTTAGAATTTTTGGACGACGGAAATAATATAATAGGTATGTCATAAAAAGAGAGCATCTTAAAGTATTCATAATCCATCACTTATCCCCATCATTATAATTACACTAAAAATCACTAGTTTTTCTCTCATATTTTTAATTAAATAATATATTTTCAGACATTTATCATTACATTTTCTTTTTATCCACTCACAACCACTTTTAAAAAGATTAAAAAATTTATGAAGGTTGTACCGTGTTTTTGCAAATCTCAAATGCTCTTACCATCTTTATATACACTTTTGAATTGCTAATGATACTTCTAAAGTTCAACCCTTTCATCATCCAACTTTGACATTCCTGTTAACTCTTGTTGGATCCACTTTTGCCTAAACACAAAACATTTTACATTACCCTATATACCAATAAAATCAATAACGCAATTTAACATTTCAAGGAAAGAGATACCTCAAAATCTCTAACCGCATGATTATAATCCCACTTCAAAGATTGAAGACTCACACTCTACCTTATCTTTCAAAACAAATTTCGCAAAAAAGTAGTAAAACAACCCTTTTGTAAGTTGTAAAATTCTTTTTGATATCAAATTAATATTTGAGTGAAAACCAAAAAAAAAACATATCATCATGAATAGTAGAAGTCCAAAGATATATTAGAGTGACATGAATTGATACGTTTACAGATATACAAGATGATGAAACCGGAAATATTATAAATACATAAATAAATAATTTTGCATATTATTCTACGATACAATGTAAATTTTTGCCGATTAACACCCAATCAAAGTAGTGTTTCTGTTTGCTACTTCTTAAGGCAGCGAATTGATCAAGTTTTAATATAACATCAAACATTTACCAATTGTGAAAATTTTACTTTTAAATAAGTTTTTATACAACTCCTTATTTAAAGTTGTTATGAGCAAGCCGGTTGCATAATAATCATATATTTACATTTAATTTGGATTTTAATTTTATCTTTTTGGGGTTTCACTTGTATGCAGTAGCGGAGCTTGAATCATTGTTTAGGAGGAGTCGAAAGTCACGAGACTCAAACACGGGGGGGCGAACTCAATACGCATAAACATGTTCGACGAAATATGCATAAAATTTCACTTCTAAGCGAAAAAATAGGTTAAGCGTAATCATAATCAAATCAGGGGGTCGTCCCCCTTAAAAGCTTCGCCAACGCTTGTACGTTTTTTTGTTTCATACTTAATCCTAATCATTGTTGTAAATGAAATTGAGTGGAAATCAAGTGTGAGTATTTAAAAGGGCGTACCTGGTGCTGCAAAGAGCTCCCGCGTTTTCGCAGGGTCCAGGGAGGGTCCGTCCCATTTAAGGGAAGATGTACGCGGTCTTTCCCCCACATTTTTGTGGGGAGGCCGTTTCCACGGATCGAACCTGAGACCTTCGGTCCCTTAGGAACAGCTTTTACCACTGCGCCAAGGCCCGCCCTCAGTGTGAGTATTTAAAAGTTGTCTCTAAAATTGCTTTTGGTTACGAATTAATAACTCAAAATGTTATTATTAAATCGTTGAGATTTTTACATATTTTCCCTTCTTAAGACTATAAATTACTTATTTCTTCAAGTCATAAAATAAAATACATGTATTTCATTTCTAATACATATTATAAACTTATCCATTTCACTAAAATTAACCTATCAAATCACTATTTTTTTATATTTTGTACTAAATGATTTTTACGTATTTATGTTTTGTTATTATAATTGTTTAAAATCTTGACAATTATGTTTTGTATTTAGAGATATAAATGTGATTATCAGTGGTTATTGTTTAAAAATAAAATTTTAAGCTTTTGTATATGTAGTTGTAATTTTATTGTTTTATATATATATATATAAAAGACTTAAAGTTGATGAAATATATAACTAATGTTCTTAGAAAGAAAAGCATATAAATCTAACTCGGTAAAAATATAAATATAATAATTATTTAATAACTAATGTTAATAAAGTTGGTAAATATGTAATATATATGTTTAAAAAAAAGAAGATATACAGTTATTTTTTAAACTTGAGTAAATACGTAACTAGTGAATTTAAAAAAATAAAATATGTAAATACCCCCTAGATCATTAGTATAACTACTCCGATCTAAATATTCAAATCATTAACCAATAATACTTAGTCCAGCAGGTTAAATTAAGCTACCCATGACATGTAAATATTAAAAGATCATGAGTTCAAGTATCACTTTCAGCAAAATATTCAAAGTTGAGCTAAAAGTTTTTCTCAACAATAGTTTTACTTCTGAGGGAGTTGGGGATACTGTTCCGGATGAAAAACAAATAGACAAGCCAGATTAAAATAATACATATTTTCTGAAGTATGATCGTATATTCACCTTCCTTCAAATGTTTGGGCCTCATTTCATAACCCACCAGCCCTATAACCACACTGATTAGTGATTACTGATACATACAGATCCCCAAAACCCTAACAACAAACCTCTGCATTTCACCGTCTTCCACACAACCACAAATGGTGAAGTTTCTAAAACCTAACAAAGCGGTGGTAGTGCTCACCGGCCGTTTCGCCGGCCGCAAAGCCGTGATCGTCAAACAGTTCGACGACGGAACTCGCGATCGCCCCTACGGCCACTGCCTCATCGCCGGAATCTCAAAGTACCCGAAGAAGGTGATTCGCAAAGACTCCGCAAAGAAGACTGTAAAAAAGTCTCGTGTGAAGGCGTTCATCAAGCTCGTGAATTACAATCACATCATGCCTACGAGATACACGCTTGATGTGGATCTGAAGGATGTTGTATCCATTGATGCATTGCAGTCGCGTGATAAGAAGGTGAGTGCGTGTAAGGAGACGAAAGCCCGGTTCGAGGACCGGTTTAAGACCGGGAAGAACCGGTGGTTTTTCTCGAAGCTTCGGTTCTGAGGAGGAAGATTGAGGTGATTCTGGTGTTAGATTTTGCTGTATTTGTTTTTTTATTTTTGGGTGGTGATTGATGATAGACTGATTGTTGATGGTTTGTTTTATGTGGATTGATTTTTGTTTGAGAATCATGATGAGTGTTAGAGGATTGGTTGTTTGAATATTATGTTTGTGTATTGTGTGGTTGGAATCTCTGTTCGAGTTAGGGTTCTAGTTTTTTATTAGCTTCATGGCCTTACCATACAGGTTGAATCATCTTAGGGTTTTTAGATCAATATACATTGAGGTAAGTGTGAATCAATCATACTAACTTTTGACTAACTTTTGACTAAGGGGCTTTTTGGTAGATCTTAATCAACTTTTTAATAATTTAGATGTGTAAATGGTTCGGTATTTAATGATTTAGACTGTTTATTTCACGAGTAAATGTCTGAATAGTTTAGGCATTTGCCTCTAAATGATTAAGCATTATACTAAAGTTGAATTGTTAAGAGGCTTAATGCTGAATGGTTAAGACTTCTTACATGAATTGGTCAGACATTTGTTTTTGAATAGTTAAACGATATAATAGCTTTTAATGGTTCAGATCTCTTAATGATTCAACACTTAATGATTCAACACTTAATGATTCAACACTTAATGATTCATATCTTTTATTGTTTCACTACTTAATCATTCAGAAATTGTCAAATAGCTTCTAAATACGTATCAATATGCATGCTTGGCAAACTAACTTTTCAAAGTTAATAAGTCAATAAGTATATTTAAGTAATAAGTTAATAAGTTTATTATAAAGGGTTAGAAAAATATATTTTAAAAAGTTAAAAATTATTACTTTTGAAAAGTTCCTTTTCCAAAAGTAACTAAAGCAATCCCAAACACCTCCTATATTATTTTCTCTTTTAAAAGTTAATAAATCAAAATAAATGTAAAAAAGGATTGCTTAATAATTGTTGATATAGGGTAAAAATAGATTTTAAAAACTTTTGAAAAATCATTTTAGTTCAATTAACTATTATACCCCTCTATTATCTCCTATTAAATTTTATTTTTTTTAAAAGTATGTCTTCTCTTAGTTATTTTACAACCTTTTAGTTTATAAGCTAATCCAAACATTTATTTTTTAAAATTACTTTAAAAAGTCATAAGTTAATAAAATTCTTTTTATCAAAAGTGTTTTTCAACCAAAATAAGCAATCTCAAACAGGACCATACGTTGAGCTAAATGTGAATTACTCATGCTATAACTAGTAAGGGGCTGTTTGATTTGCTTCTGACCGGGTCAAAATGTCTGACCCACTGACCCGGTCAGACATTTTGGTCAGTCAGGGTGTTTGATTATCACTCTATCGCGTCTGACCCGGTCCGAAGCCACTGACCCATGCCTATTTTTTCTCTTACCCGGTCAGATTTGGAGAAGGCTCTTACTCTGTCAGCCACTTCTGACCGAGTCTTTAAAATCAAACAGCCCCTAAGTTTGTTGTTTCATAACTTTGAGGTTATGAGTTCAAGTCATGAGTCTCTTGCATAAAATGTAGTAAGACTACATATGCTATATCAAGGAAGAATTGGGTCTTTATCTGGATATTAAGCAAAGCTGGAGTCAAGTCAAGTACCGATTATGATTTTTTTTTAATCTTAATTTTCATGCCGAGGGGTTCACACAATCGGGCCTATGATATTTGATTGCAAGATCCACACTCACAATTGTTTATACAACACAGTAACATACCACCTTCACAGGGACCACGAATCTTGGTGATCATCATATATACAATCTCTATTTGATGTCATGACAGTTTTACTTACATGACATTATGACAGTTTTCCGTTGTCATGTGTAATGTGAAAAGCATTCTTGAAAACTAGAAAGTAGAAAACCCATGAACTTGTAGAATTACCATTGCTTAACTTTCAATTGGTCTGATCCTATGAACATCAAATGAAATGTGTATAATCCCACTTAGAAACGTATTAGAAGATTTAAAGAGTTAGATTCATCAAGTTAAAGTGTGGAAAGATATTGCTTAACTAGATATATAAAGCAACCTTGAAATAAAATGAATAGATTTAACACGTTGAACACCATTCTGTGACCTAACTCTGGAGTAAGTGAATGCGTATCTTGTTGTGGGGGAAAATAATGATAACATAAGGTGATAAAGTCATACATTGTGTGGTTGTGGCACCCCTAATGTGCGGGCTATGCAAGTTTTAAAATATGCTTTATGGCGTTGAAATGACACCTCATGAACACTAAGGTGCTGTTTGTTTCTGAAGAGGTAAAACGTCTGCATAGACGCAGACGACATCTGCAGACATCTGTAGGAGAAGAGGTGGACCAAACCTCTGCAGCATGTATTAAGAAGACTGTTTGTTTTGTAACGTCTGCAGACTGCTGATATAAACTGAAATTAATAAAAAGTTAAAATAAACAGAAATTTAAATAAACTATTACAATAAACTGAAATTAAAATAAATTGTTAAAAGAGTTATACAATGCTGAATTAATATAAATTAAACCACAACAACAAATGACAAGATTCAACCATTTCTATTAATCAATTCAACCAACCATTTCTATTATCCCCATTCAAACAAGCAAATGACAACAAAATAACAACGTCAGCAGCAAAATCAAGAAATCAACAACTCCAATTCTAGGGCAAATCAAGATTCAAGATTCAAGCAGCAACATCAAGATTCAAGCAGTTTAATTATGCAGCAACAAGATTCAAGATTCAAGCAGCAACATCAAGAAATCAACAACTCCAATTCAAGATCAAAAATTTACCTCAAGATTTGAACTCGGGCAGAGGTCGCGAAGGTCGCAGAAGGATAAGCAGAAGGATGAAACCGAGCAGAAGGATGAACTCGGGCAAGGTCGCGACGGTGAAAGGGGGAGTGGCGACGGGGGAGGTCGCGAAAGGTGGAGGTCACGAGGAGCAGAGGTCACGAGGAGCAGAGGTCGTGAGGAGCAGAGGTTTTGTTATGGGGAGGTTGTTGTGGGGAGGGTGGGTATTTAGGGTTGAAATGAGAAGATGTAAGAAGAGGTTAGAAGACATTGGTTCATCTCTTCTCCAAGAAGAGGTCACGCAGACCTTTTTTAATGAAACGTCTTCAAAAAAACAAACACTCTGCAGACCTGAAACATCTACCCGCCTCTTTTTGGCGCATTTAAAAAAAACAAACACCACCTAAGGGCAGAAGTGGTTAAAATTAGAGTCTACAAGAGGCTCATATGTAAAAACAATCAAATAATTGACTTGCTTGATTGTAAAAGAGATGATAAAGATATAATTTTGCATTGTACTCAAAGCTTCTTTCATTGTAAGTAGCGGAACGCCTCGCTCGCATACATGATGCATGTTGTTTCATGCCTCATATTTTGCGATCATAAGGAATCTCAAAACCAATTTGCTTCGGATTAGAAGGTTAGAGTTATGGGTTGATGGTGTGTAATGACTCTCATTGTATGATTATGACTATCATTGTAGCAAAGTGCATGGGATATTACGACCACAAATGTATATTATAACCATTAATTTAGCAGTCTTACCTCGCTACCTTTTCATATTGAATTTAACAAAATATGTAGTAGGAATCACGAGTTATAGTAGTTGTGTCATTTATGAAAGTAGGTATTGTGCCAACAAGTATTTATGGACGACACTTTAGCAGCCCCTAGAGGTTGCCTAGGCATGCTATGCTATTTATGAGTTGAATTTGTCATTTACTTTGGCCTTAACCATCCTTGGTTTGAAATTTGCTTACCTGGCTTATAAGAGTGGAGGGGGTGTACGCAATGATTTCTTAACCGGACCGGACCGGCCGGTCCGACCGGTTCGACCGGGAACCGGTGAGGATGCCGATTCGGTTCGGTGGTTTTGGGCCGTTTTCGGTTGAACCGCCCGGTTCGTGCGGTCGACCGGCCCGACTGGAACCGGCGAACCGGTTTTTTGAATTTTTTTTTAAATTTTAATAGAAAAATATTATTGGACATGGATTAAGGAACACCGGTTCGTTAATTTGGACTATGTTTACTTGAATGGTATGTGTTTGTAGTTTTATAAATATTTGGAATTTTTTATATTTTTTTAAATATTTATGACGTCA
>BJCN01339464.1:7709-17898 GCA_018326445.1 Flaveria brownii
TAAGAATTTCATACCAATTGCAACAAAACTGATCAGCTAAGTGTAAAAATAAATTTTACCACTTTACCCATTTAAATTAATATGAGAAATTTCTACTCATTACATAAGGTGGCTCAATTTGACACCAAAGTGATTTTTGGTCAATACATTTAGCCATTTCCTAATAATCAGAATTTGTCAGAAAAACATCTGAGATTATCTTATTACTATATCCAACAGCAAAAAACACAGATTCTATCTCCCAAAGCCAGTTTTAGTACAGTTGGTTATCTAATTCTGATTATTTACATCATATAATCATTTTCAAAACACACATCCAAAAACCCATTTAAATAGAGAGATTATTGGAGTACTTTATTCTATAAGGATGGTGAAGAACGCAGAAGCATAAAAGATCACATATGTTCAATAATATTTCAGGCTTTGCGCTCGCTTGAAGTCCAAGATTTCCATTAGAATTCTTGCAAGATGATGTTATAACATCGATTAATTGATCCAAGTGCCGCTCATAGAAGATTTCAACAATCGCATCTCTCTGCAAACAAAAAATTAATTGAAATGTGAGTTGAAATCAAAAGAGAAAACATTTACAAAATAACTGCCACCTGTCCTGCTGAAGAAAAAGAATCTAGAAGACTTCGAATTATTTCAAGAAACTGGCAATGCATATCGTCCCCAAAATCTGTAAGCATCCCTTTCACCTGTATAAAAGTTACCCCGTGTCATTATATTACCTAAAGCGGGCAATCTCTACCTTTATTGAAAAAAACAATGTAAAACAGTTATGCGGGTTCAAAGTTGCCTTTATGCAAAAAACATCCATCCTATATTATCTTGTTCACAAAAAAAAAATTATTGTAACGAAATCAAAATTTAATCACCAATAACTATATATAGAGAAACTATAAGGTACTGACAAAATGAGTTTTAGGTCAAATCAACCCTGCCCGAACCAATTTTCCACCTCCAAAAATATCATATACATTGTCTCACATACCAGGAGGCCGAGTAACGGAACGCCTTCCTTCCGACTAACATAAGAACGCAACAAGGTCGGATCCTGGTTCACAGAAAACATGAGGATGTCTGTCCTGCATCCATAAGAATTATCTACCAAAGCATTAATTTAATCCACATGCCACTTAAAATAATTAAAAAAGAAAACATTGAACAAAGTGAGTTTTATACAAATTGATTACCCAGTTAGAACAAGCTTCTTATCTTCACTCTGTAATATATCGGTAATGACGCCATATAGGTCTTCATTCACTAGATCTCTATAAGCATGCAAAATTTCAAACCCTTGTAAGAAGATCAAGGTTCATTACGTTGAATATAAGAATCAATAAACATACCTAAATAAGCGGAGTTGTTGGACCATCTGCAAGCTCTTGATTAGGCTACAAAATTCTTGCAAGAAAAATACCTACACATTAACAAGCATACATAGCTTTTGTTAACATTGATAATCTATTCCTTCAAGAAGGGTGTGATTACTTTTTCTAGCAATTACATAAATCAATACGAATTAGGAAAGAGACGAGGAAACAACTGGGACAACAAGAAAGAGATGTTAAGATGTGCATTTTGAAATTGATTAGGTGAAGCCGCATTCGTTGTTCTTATTAGAGTCCTAAATATAAAATTATTAGGATACATCATTGTACATAATGAATTAAGTTGCCGCACAGATATTGTGTCATGGTATCTAAGTTAAGTCTCCTGGTACTAGTCTGATAAGCCAGCTAGAACCCTAGAGCCCCTGTCATCAAAACTCTAATTATCAATATTACTACTCGAGTGTTCTCGTTTTTAGTAGTAACAACTAAAATTACACCATTCACACACAAACATCTCTCTATGACATGATTCCCTAATCCCACTATTCCCTATCAACAAAAGCAAATTATCAGTGAAGAAACAATAAAAGGCCATTAATGAATCCCAAGTTTGTTGAGTGTTATTTCATGTCCGTCCTATACGATCTAAAATGTAGGGAAGTGGTTGACATGTCTCTTTGTCTGAATCGAAAGCACAAATCCTATAACTCTCATCATGAAAATCATCCCATGACCATGGTCGTTCAAGTTTTCCCGATGAGTCCTTAATTTCATCACTAAGATCACCAACAAACCCTCCATTGACTGTTGCAATTGCATAATTGTGTATTAGTACAGATGATAAAAAGAAAAAGGGTTTTCTAAGTGGTCTCTCTAGGAGCAGCCTCTTTACCATCCCATTGATAAAGGTAAGATTTGCCCTCATCTCACCCTCCCTAGACCCTACTATACGAATGAGAGTGTGGGACTAGTTGTTGTTGTTATGATAGTACAGAACATGGCTGAAACTCTATTGTCAAAAGCCTACAAGGTGGGCGCCTACTCGCCTAGGCCCTCAGGTGCAGCCCAGCCTTGTCACAATCGATTGCTCGTATATCGTCCTAGGTCCTCCCAAAAATACAATTAACACATTTTCATGAAAACTACTATGGGTATTAAGTGTTATTGTCTTAGCTAACTTTAAGGAGGAGACAAACATAGTAACACACACACACACACACGAAGAAACTGATAGAGAGATAAAGACATTTTATAAGCTCTAGAATGGTGAGCAAAGTTGTAACATTTTTTATGAGACAGACCTAAAGATATTAATTTCTATTAACTCATAAGATTCAATCACAAAAGAGGTTGCAACATGTTTTTTGATCATGATGAACTTGTGATTCTGAAGGACTCAAAAGTTTCTCATCTATGAAAGTCTCTTAATGGCCTAAAACAAGGCCTCCTGTCTCAGACACTAGAGAATTTCTGAATGATAAAAAGCATTAATGACCATTGAATTTTCATAAGATATAGCGTAAGAAGACTATTCTAAAGATTTATGGGGAAAACATTGTGATTATATGTGATGACACCAAAGAATTCATTGATCTAAAAACTTTTCATCTAGAAATGGTTTTAGACTAAGGACTTGGGAAGTTTTAAGTACTTCCATGATATTAAAGTGGCCAGACTCAAAAAAGGTGTCTTTCTTGGTTGGGGGAGTCAATATTCATTTATTTTTATTTTAGTACTAATACTAGACCCAAACCCTACCTATAGCTTTGTTATGATTGAGATTCTACTTGGTATGTTTGTTTGTTTGTTTGTTTGTTTGTTTATAGTACTAATTCTAGAACTATTAAGCTGCTCAGTATTATATGTATAATGTATACAGCGGTTTACAGAATGAATTATGTTACGGATAGATTTTGTATCAAGAATCAGATAATCTATAACAAGTGGTTGAAGAAAAATGGAGTTTAGATGTACTCCTAATGTTCCAACATTGCAATAACATCAACTGAAAGCTCAGGTGTTTTGCAAATCTGTCTAAGAATCAAAAATAAATAACCTTAAAATTAGGTTATAATGATAAACAGGTCAATAATAATCAATTTTGTTGGTGCACCTATGGACAGGTTATTTAAAACTCATTATTAGACACCTATATAATCAAAGAATTAAAAGCAAGAAAAAGTTTCTAAAATATAGCATTAAAAATCAATTACCATGGCTTGAAATTAGAATAATCATGTGGGCAATCAATAATAAATTTACAACTTCTTTAAGAACTTCAATAATAAAAAGCATCAAGAAGCATAAATTTACCAAATTTCTCTTGGAATCAGGAGACGTAGCAGGAGATTTTAACTTTGCAAACAACTCCTTGATAAATGCGCTATCATCCTTCAATAAAGTGACCACCTGACAAGAAAATGGACATTTAATGCATACAAAAAATCAATCCTTTAACTATAAGTACTAATTACTAAGATATGAGATACTCACCATTCCATTATTTGAGTGAATCATAGAATTAAGGCTTGCAACTGTAGCATCATCCAAAACCCTAGGCAAAACAACATCCTAAAAAATAACATACATGAGAATTCCATGACAAAAAAAGAGTGGTAATCTAGAACAAAATTACGGTTCTAACCTTCAAATAACCAATTCTGTATGTCTGATGTATCTTTGACAAAGTTAGGGGATCTTTAATTGGTATGGCCTACATGAGTGAACATTGAAGTTATATAATTAATAACAAAATGATAAAAAGAACATTATTTTATCAAAAGGTAATAATAGATACCTCCTTAAAGACAACATGTTCTTTGAGGATGTTTCTATGATTGACATGAGGTCTTTCTAGGTCATCTGTAGGCCCAACAAAAATAAGTGATCATGAGTCAGCATTAAGGAAACAAAGAAGATTTCAGAAATTTACAAAGAAAAACAACTTACATTCAAGACATCCAATAATATCCATGATTAATTCATCACCAAAAATTTTCTCAAAGATCTGAGGGCTGTTGAGTAGAACTGCAATAAAGAAAAATAATAATTCATTAACTTTAGAAGAGAAAATGTGAATTTAATTCTTGAAAATGGTTAGGCATTAACTGATCCCTTTGACAATTTTGTATATCATGTGAAGGCCTTCCTTGTTTTCCAAATCTTCGCATACTCTAAACAAATCCATTAATTTCCGGAAGAAACTTTGCTGTTCACATCATTCATTTAAGCATTAAAATTGATATAATAAATAAATAAATAAGAAAAACTACTATTAACTGTAACTGAAATTTATATAGACAATTCTGTATATTATTCTTGAGTAATAAATTAACAACTAATAAGAATAGCATACATCATGCAGTATGAGCTCTGTTACACACAACTGATCTGTAACACTACTATCAACCACAACCTGCAACACAAAAACAAATCAACACCATCTTCACTAAACAGATCATATATTTGAATATATAGTTTTAAAAGCCCAAAAGAATGCATTTAACTTTGGACCTTAAGTATTTTTGGAAGTGTTGATAACTCAACTGCAGGTAACTCCCTTAACTCATTATTAGTCCCATGATACGTCTCATCTACATAAACAAACAAATAAACCCACATGTCATCATGAAGAATGATATCTACAATACATATAAAAATAAATTCATAAATACTTACTGCGGACAGTACTAAAATGCAGATTGCGCTGCACATTGCATATATTGTCCCTGTGTAGAAAAAGTGATCAATTAATACAATAATCATATAGATAAGAAAGTACTCACATTGAAAATATATACATAAAAGATCTATTTATCGGGTACCATATGTATGAGCAGCCTGTTGTCTCTTGAAAGCTAAGAGCTAGTTCACTTGAATACTCAGGATCCCTCCAAGAAATTATAGTGTCTGAACAATGAAACATTAAATCTCATGATAAATTTTTCTTTAAAAAAAACAAAACAATTAAATTATTTAAAAGGCATTTATGAATTCAAAAGATGCCTTCTTGCTTCCGATATATATCATCTGAGCAAATACGATGCACAAGCAATGTTTCATTGTCTTCTTCATCAATGACAAACAAACTCAAGTCTTCGGACCTCTGTGTATTGAGATAGAGAACAAACTATTTCATAATAAATTCAAAAATAAACCTTTCCTCACAAATGTAAAAACAAAACTCAAAAACACACCTCCAAATAGTCAATGGTGACATGACCAGTCCCTTGATCATCCCATTTTCCATCATCATTGAGTCGGTATACCTTGACACGCTATCATTTATGATATTTAACAGTCAGTATGAATTGCATACGCAATACATATTATGCTATTAATCATAGGAAACATGAGAGAAATCTAGAGGAAAAACAATAACAGCAACACAGTATCCATATTTACTTAAAATAAACCCTTTTCAGTCCAATGATGCCACTTTCTTAAATTTACTTCAAGTAGAACTTTCTTAGCCTTATACACACAGACGTATAAATTAGGATGCTTTGCATAAATGCATATACCTCTCACCATCAAAATGATGTTTTTAGTTTATTAAATTTTGAGGGGAAACAAATCATGTATTGAATTTGGACAAGTGATTTCAAAAGACTGCTAACATACTCCAAAATAGCTGTACTTCAAAATCTCAAAGACCAAGACTGCTATTGAGATCATAATTGCCATGAAAGCTTATTCCATGAGGGCCAAAATCGTTCAACGGAAACCATAGCCATACCATATTATTCTTGCTAACATCTATGGCCAATCTAAGTAAGCTACTTCCCAATGCACATACTATCTCAAGTAACGAAAAAGACTAAAATCATCAATCACCATGTACAAAGCACCAATTTTCCGCCTCTATAACTAATTTAACATAACGAATTGCATCAATTGCGCCACAAATCTCCACAATACACAACGACCACTTAGCTCGAACTTAAAGATCAACCAACAATCAAACCAAATTAACCCAAAACCAACAATAGTATCAACACATTCAATACAAGCAAGCTAACGAACCTGCATCGAACTGTTGTTTGAAGTAGCCAGCTTCTCCGGTGCACCCATCACAGCTTAATTTGGCAAATTCTTCAAGAAGTCTCGAAAATATGAATCGTGGTGAGTTTCGAGCGAAATTAGGGTTTTCTGATTGGAAATTAAGAGAGGGATTAGGATATTGAACAACGAAGGTTGGGGAAAACAAGAAGAATGTAATCAAGTTGAGAAATTGAATTACGAAGAAACCCTAAAACGTGATTGACATAGCAAAAAGCCCTCTTTCTCTCTTCTTCAATGCTTTTATTTTCCCTCTGAGAAAAAGTTTTCGTGCTCGACTCTGCTTGCAGCAGATAATAATAATGGGAGCAAACTAAATAAAGATTAATAATTGTAGGTATTTACATAAGTAGCCTTAAGGTTTAAGTTGGTTACATATTTAACCACTTTTTAATCCTAATTTTAGGCATGGCAATGGGATGTGTTTGGGACAACACGGACGTTAATAACTATAGTCCGATATTTGGTTATAATACTTGTGTGCATAGATACTTGATTACTCGTTATTTATCGGGTATCAGGTGTTTTTGGGGGTATCATACATATTATTAGTTTGTTATAAGTTATTTAATGAGTTTTCAAATGCATTTTTTATTGTTTTGTATTTTTATGACTTTTTTTGTCCAAGTAATTAGAAATATAAGAGGTATAATGTGATTGGTTAATAGATTAATTTTTCACCTAAGGATAAATGAAAATAGAAGTAAGATAAAATGTGGTTGAATAATGAGTATGTGTGTTTTGAATACTTTGGTCATATATCACCTGATTGTAGACTATTTTAATACCAGTAAATTTCAATGAAAGTAATCATACTCAGTCCATATTCAAATATTTATCCCTAATATTTTAGATTTCGAATTTTCACATTAAATCCGAGTTGATTTAACATCCCTATATAAGTTTGAGAAATTGTTACAGGTATATAGTATTCTTGATTTAACTCAGTTAGCTTTAGTGAATAACCGTTCACTTCTATTAAAAACTTATTGATCATGAGATTCATTATGTATCATGTGAGATTTGTTACAAGTTCTTTTTGGACTTATGCACCCTCAAACAACTCTTAGTTACATTGTACTCTTTAGTACCCATCGAAGAGAATTGACAAAATAATTTTCTAACATCTATATTGTGTCAATCAATATTATTTGATATACACATAATAGATAAAGAGTTTTAATTTTTGTCACCCTAGAAAACTTTTTGACACTGTCTTTAGTTCATTCCACCCAAAGATACATGGTGCTTTTCGTATATCTTTTAAAATGTTGTTTTATGTCTTACACCATCTCCAATCTATTATCCATGAGAACTTTTAGACCGGTGTGAAAGAGAGAAATGGATAAAATGATGTTATGAGAAGAGAGGTGATTAAAATTCCATCTTCGTGTGCGTCTTAAGGGCAATCATTAGAATACCTTGTAAGTTTACCGCTTTGTGACTAAAGATCACGGGTTTAAGCCGTAAGAACAAACTCTCGTAAATATAGAGTAAGACTGCGTATATAAGATCGTCTCAAACTCCATGCAAAAAAACAAGTGAAGCATCAGGTACACCCTCCACAAAAGTCTAAAGAATGTTAAAATGGAATGTAAAGGTAGAGAAGGAAGAGCAGCCCCATGAAGAGATGTGATGCTTTCATGTTCATAACAGATTTTACAATTACAAACAAATTATCTCCCCTCATCAACATCCAACGAGATAGACTTTCTTAGATGAAAATAACAAAAACTGGAACACTAAAGTGTAGTACCCATCTTCAAGACTAAAGATGTTATAAATGATAATCGAAGGACCACTTCCATCATGTTGGTAATAGTAAACTCCAAGACATCACATATATAGAGTTAATATCTCTAAACCCCAATATTACACATGTTAAGTCTATAATTCCAGCTGCAATCAATCTTCTTTACAAATTACATTATCAAAAACTCTAATAAACACTTGAGAGCCTTCAAACATTATCTCAAGCGTCACTTTCAACATGAATTAAAAACTCTTAGGGGAAGAAATTAAAGACTTGAGTGTTGTGGGATGATTGTCGATCAGAAACATGAAGAAAAAAGAAGCTACCAATCGCAACTTCTTTGGTATAAACTTTCTAGTAAGCAGGTATTATGTAATGTATTAGTTACTTGTAAGAATCATTAGTTTTTACAAAATATATATTTAGTTTTTACTGTAAATTTGGTAATAATCGGTAATGGTAACCCTATAAAAAGTGAGGAGTGACATAAAGCACACAAATGAAAGCAATAAGAAATATATCATTGATATTGATAGCATAGTAAAGCAAAAAATGATAACCATAGCATCACATAAAATCTAAACAAGATTAAAATGTCGCATGAAAATATAGAAGTTCTAATTGATAACAAAGACGCAAAACATAAAGACCATAACCAAACACAAAAACATCTATTCTTCTGCAGCAGATTCTCCACTCTGCTTGTTGTGCTTCCTTGCATACCTCTGGTTCCTCAAGAACTTGGGATCCATCTGTGCACCAAAAGCATAATTTCAATAAAAATAACATCAAACACCATCACATCCAACCCTTAAACTGGAACTAGATAACCAATATCAAACACTGTCCAAATCATCAGATCATAACAAGCAGATAACAGAGTTCATCCATCGTAAAATAATAACAATCAAACACACAATCTCAAAAACCCTCCAGAATATCAGATCGTAACATGCAGATAATCTATCTCAAACACACTCCAAAATATCAGACCATAACAAACAGATAACAGAATCCACCACATTATCAGATCATAACAAGCAGATAATCAGTCGCTAACACCCTCCAAAAAGCTTATTGCTTTATCGAAAAAACAACTAAAAAATGAGCAGATAAGTAGTTACAATAAGCAATCCCAAACACGGTACTCATCCTGCTTACAACCCAAAACAGGTCCACAATCAGAGTATTCAAGAATATGCTTCAATTTTTCTAACAATGTTGGAGGCAAGATTACCATTTGGAAGCAAAAGAATTATAAATGACGTCAATCTTTAACATAAAATACAAATCAAAAAATCTAGTATCAATAAACAAACAAATGATAAGAAGAAAATGGTAACAGTTTGACAAATGCAGCATGTATCGACTAATATTCGAAAAAGCTAAACAAAAGCAAAAATCGTCATAAACAAACTATGAGAATCGCTAAATCACTTAACAAATCAACAAAAACTCCACCTAATTCACCTCTCAATAACCAGCAACGAAAACCCTAATCCATTAATCTACAACTCATTCGAACCATGAAACCAACAAATCGTAATAGAGAAAAACTTACGCCTTTGGTGGACGTGTGGCGGTGCTTCCTGGGCTTCTTGATGCCGTTGCGATGAGCCTTGTAGGACTGGTTATGGGCGGTGTGATTCTTCGATTTCGCCATCTCTCACACACTGTTTTCACCACAATTGAAACAAATCAACGCACACAAACAGATCGATGAACAATATTCAACTTATGAGAAGAACATAAGCTTAAACAAAGTTTCAGATAGATGAAAATGAAGAGAGAGAGAGAGAGAGAGATACCTGTATAGAAGCTGCTGTTTGAGTTTGAGAGAAATTAGGGTTTTCACAGTATATAGAAGACAAGTAATGGGCCCTCGTCTCTCTTTTAAAACCCTAGTTTGTAGACACTCTTTGTGGATTGGGCTCGGCCCAATCTGCCATCTTTTGGCCCAAGAGTCTTTTACGCGTTGCCGTGTTGTTTAATGGTTAAAGGAGGAGGTTGTTAGATACGTGCAATCTATAGTATC
>BJCN01339483.1:0-13428 GCA_018326445.1 Flaveria brownii
ACACCTCACGCGTCGCTGCCGCCGCCGATCCCAGGGATGAAGCTTACTACTGCTGTTGGAGCTATTTTCCGATGGGGTTTGCGATGGCGAACTCCGACACGACAAAATCACTCACGATCCACAATTGGATGTCGCCGATTGTTCCAACGAATGCGAAGGCCTGGCCGGTACCCCATTCATTGCCCAACAGCAGCAGCATGCCCTTGGCTGAACCCGGTGAGGCAACACCATCGGTGGCACTGCCCAAACCCACCATACAGAAGACACCAACGCCCAAGCCAAAGATAACTCCGACTGACGGAGCTACGGTTCCGAGGAAGAGAGGTAGGCCGAGGAAGAATCCACTGCCTTAGAAGCTTTTAGGGTTTCTGTTGAATCCTATAAAATCGATGAAGACCCATTACGGATCTTTGGTTTTTACGTCAAACTATATTAGGGGTTCTTAAATTTCATGGTTTGTCTTGAAATTGATACGCAAGTTGAACAAGTAATGCGACTGAATCGAAGAAATTAAGGTTTTATATAGTGTTATATTGTTATCTTTCCTGTTTGTTTATGCTTCTTTGTTATTGTTATCTTCCACTGATGCCGACCACCATCACTAACATGGAAGGGTGGTGGTTGGTAGGAAGGGTGGTGGTTGGTAGTGGTTTTGGTGGTTTATGAATTTTGAAGAAGATGAATGGTTATATTAATTTACTTAAACAATCCTTTATGTGTAAAATGACCAAAATACCCTTACACTTAATCTAAAAAATTAACATAGTTAGTGTTAGGAACCAAAATCGTTACAAAATGCAAACGTCGGGCCTTGATATGTCAAAGATTCCTTTTTGGACTGAAAGTGTTAAACAAATCTGACCTCAGGGACCAGAAACGAAATTTACTCTTGCAACAAACTATACTCTTGAATCGTGTTGGCATTTATATTAGATTTGATGGATCGACTTGTCTTCCTAATGCTGGCCCGAGCTTAATTTCAAAGCTCAATTATGGCTAATAAAACAAGCTCAATTCCAGTGCTTGAATATATAAATCAGGGCTGTGTTCAATGAATCATGTCCGAGTTTATATTTAAGCTCGATAACAACTCAAAGAGTCAACTTCCCTCGCGCTCATATTTAAATCACTGTATGTCTAAAAACCATTATTGTACCTGAACTTAATAGAGCTGTAATTGAGTTCTTTCTTAGATTTACAGTTTACTTGAGAAATGTAGGAGTCACTAGAGCACTAGTCTACACTCTACAACCGTTTCAATATACCTTAACTTAACAGAAAACAAAAGAACAATTGATACGGAGCTAATACAAGAATTAACATGCTCGTATTTGACCAACTATGTAAAAGCAAATGGGCTAGAAAATGTCCCAACTTAAAACGGGCATAACTAATGTTGTGTTTGGATTTGGGGCGCATAAAATACGGACGAACATATCTCACTGAGTGTAACACATATAGGCAGTTTGTCCAGCTCTCAGGTCCAAACATCTTCTTCTGAGCTTCAATTTGGAAATTCAAAACTTTTCCCCAAATTTTCATGATTTGATTTGATTCTGTTTACTTGTAAAAACGTGTGAACCGTGGTTCTAATAAATTACTGTATTATACCTTTAAAAAGTTCTAATTTGTTATTTGTTGATTGCAGTTTGTGCTTCCCTTCTGCATTAACAATGTATTGAAATTCAGGGAAATTAGGGTAAAATCAGTCTTCCGGAACTTCAAATTTCAGCAAAATTTCAAATTTTACTCTCTGGTGTTAAACAGATCAAAAAAAAACTTTAAGGGTTTTTGGGGGGAAACTACAACTTATTAAGTACATTAAAATTCACAGCAATTAAACCCTAGCTTTCAAATCAACAAGCACACTCGTATCAAAGTTGGAATTCCATACAACAACTACAATCAGAAATCAAAGAGCAAAAGAGAAACCACAGATAAAGGAGGCATAATCAGTTAACAATTTGCAGAACACATCAAACGCAGTTAGAGAACAATAAATTAACACAAACCGATTAAGAATCTAACAAACATATTACCTGGGCACCAACTGCGATTAGTCGAAGGTTCATTATCAGCCAAGAACAAGATGAAGTTGCTCTTGTTGTTTGATGCTTCAGATTTGAATTTGTCGAAGATGGTGTTGAAGGTCGATAAGGTAGCGTCCACCGTCTTCAATGGCATCTTTGTTTGCTGCAAATCGTTATATGATTGTTTCTCTCTGTGTTTTGCACCGTATATATAGGGGATGATAAGATGAAAGATGACCACATATGAACCTTATAGTTTATTGGATGTACATTTATGCACTTTGTATTAAAAGTCGACTAACATTCATGTAACTTTTGGTTAAATAATGAAACAAAACATCCACTCCACACACCTTGATAAAGATCAATTATTTAGCAACTTAAAAGTAACACAAATGTATGAATATGTTACACAAAAAGTTTGAGTAATTGAACAAGTTGATGAAGATAAAGAACTAAATTATATGACTTGTTTATGTTCATATTACTTTGGTAATAAAAGATCAGAAGTATACAGATAAATAAATAAACATTATTCTTTTATACTTCAAACCAAATTAAAAAAAAATCAAATCCATTTGAACATGTATGAAAAAAAAAAGATAACTTATGGATGTGTGTGTACATGACATGACTTCGACCATGTCCCATACTAAAAACTTTAAACTGAAAACTTAAGATTTAAGATGTGTTTGTTTTGTCAAAATTCAATTGAATTTAATATATCAATAATATGAATTTTATGAAATTAAATGGATTTGTAATCAATTTCATTCCTTAGTGTGTTTGGTTTCATAATTGGTTGGAAGTATATTTGAATTGTATTATAATGTGTTTGGTTAAAAAGAAAAATGGAACTGAAATTTCAATTAATTCCAAACAAGTTCCTTCAAGTAAAGGATTTCATATTCTATCCGAGTTGTGAAAGAATTCATTGGAATCTCCAGCCACTCAACGTCATCAAATCTGCCACCCCTATCACCGAGTCTCCATCTTGCAGTCGTCGTCACCCCTACCACCAACTTCTCGTCCTGCCGCCACAACCACTCTCGCCTCGCCTGCGACCACCCCACCCCCACTACCACCACCCCCTCCCCTACCACCACCACCACCATTGTCACTAAGCAAATGTAATTGGCAACAACTTAACGAAACCTATTTTTTGTGTGGCGAAATATTTTTCAATCAAACATATTGATGCAGTGGCAAATTTTTTTTACTATTAACAACTTTTTTTTTCATAGTGGATTTAGTTTGGTATAAATCGAATAAAGGTCTTAAACCTAGAATTACTGTATTTGGTAGTGGTAGTTTGTCATCCTCATCTAAAAAAACTGAATAAAGATATGAAATTGATAAATAATTATAATATATATCAAAAAGCAACTTTACTGCTACAGTAAAGTTTGCTTTTTAATAAATTAACTACATAGTTTTACAAAATGTATTTAAAACTCAAATTCTAATTAGGATTAACTATAGAGTTTTATATTTTTACTTTTTGATCACAAAAGTTTACTTTTTTGTGTTTTGGCATCAAACATTGGTATCGTTATTTGATATTATCGGAACCGATATCGTTATATACTTTTGTGGTTTACGATGAGCCGACCCAACAACGAAGAAAGTCACAGTAACGTAAGAGAGGTGAAAACAATCAAACTCCCACGCACGTAGCGCGGGAGAAAACACTAGTTACAGTTATTGACAAAGTTCAATCATCGATGGTGAGTGTTTAACAACGGAGTTGTTGAGTGGTGACAATAGTGATGGCGGTGTTGATAGGTAGGTGGTGGGAATATTATTTTGTTTCTCGAATGCATTATAAAATAGGGGGAATGTTACTATACAAGTGCAAAAAACGTACAAATTGTACGAAGTAACCCGGGGGTGACACAAGTTATATTTCTTATTACGCAAATTGTAATTATAATTACGCAAGTTTAAATTACCCAAGTTATAAATAACAATCGAGCAAGTTATAGTTATAATTACGCAAGTCATTTTCATAATTATGTAAATTATACACACAACATAAAAAATCACAAGGTTAATAGCTTAAGCTTAATGGATTGATAGCATTCACCTACCCACACAACATAGTTATGACATTAATTTTAAAGCCTATGATGTAAACGTCATTCAAATCTTAGTAAAACGCACAAGCTTAATGCACATACTGGTCTAATATTTATTATTGTACCACATTCTTATTCAAGTTTAGGTGTTACACTTATGCAGGCCATTTGCTCATACAATTAAAATTTGCATTTGATGCTATTGCAAGCGAGTGATGTATAAGATTACATATATTGTTTCTTGAGTTCTCATAATATGATTGTTCTGTGTTCTTTTAAAATAATCCATCCTGCAGATTATGAGATGAGCAATGATACCACCTGAAAATGTGATCTTTGATGAGTTTTCCATGGGCACGATGAATATTGTTGCTATGAATAACAGCATCCATTCCACAAAACAAAACCTTTGGTAAGTAATCCTTCATTTGATTTACAATTTAAGCTAAGATCAGTTGTTTAGCAACTTAAAAACCAAAACTTCCTACACAAATAAAATAAATTAAATGCCACTTAAAATTCCAAAATAAGAGCCAAATAAAAGAACAGCAGATTGAGCATCTGTTGAAGACGATAATCAAATATCCAAACCATTTACAAAGATGATGAAAGCTCCAAGTTTAAACCAGCTGCAATAAGAAAATAAAACAAATCATTGATTTTTGCAAATTAAAGAAAAAATTTGTCCATAAAAACAGTATTTTGAAGACGAATTTGAAACACGATTATCTTACCAAGTATTTATATTTGATTGACAGCCTCGAAACATTTCTAGTTTGAAAAGTCAAGCTTTGAAAGCTTTTGAGTCACCTTCAAAGAGATATCACCATATGGTTCTTCTTGCTTTACATCAACAAGGTCACAGCTCTTCAAGACCTAAATCATACATAAGAAAAATAAACAAAATCTAAAATTTTTAAGAATTTTGTATCATACCCAAGTGTTGGTTATTAACTTTGAAACAGCATCTACATGAACCAAATATAATCTGGTGACCCATACGTTTTTTTCAAACTCAGGGGCAGAAATAGCAATAAAATTAATTTAGTGAGACTATGACATTCTTAGTGCATTAATTGAATGCACAAGATGTGGATTCTTTGACTTCAGAAGTCAAATGCATACCACATCAAGGGAATTTAAAGGATAGAGAAAGATTTTGCACAACTATTTAAGATTAAAGATAATAAAACAATTAGGATGCAAAAAGAAAAGGTTTACTTTTCAGTTTTCAACTCAGCAATATTTGTGAAAATACCATGAAAATGCCACTATTTGCATTCAAGTAGCAGTTTTGATCACCTTGTTGAAACGTAAATAGAAAAAACTAATATACTAGCACCAAAATTTACCATTATGTGTAGTTTAAACCCATAAAAGGAAAACATAACACAAGCAGAAACTTACCAGTGTCTCAAAGAACATTCTAGAGCATACTTTCCTAGTTTTCCCTTCTAAAATGCTCTTCATACTAACAGGTCCAAAGTTTTCTGATGTAGATGGGGTAGCTGCTGACCTTTCTTTTATCAATTTTGCCACACATCTGCACCACCATCATCAAATATATATTAAAAAAAACAAGCCACTAAGTTACTTAAAAAATTCAAACCACATATGTTCAAGAACAGTGAACAATACCTAGTTCTTGGTAACAACGAGCCTGTTTCTGGAGTAGCCCTCAAACCTGTAAATTCATTGATATGTTTTTATATCATATTCAGGGGAAAAACAAGCATATGTTGGTGAACAAAGAGAAGTATATTATAGCTTTAAAAAACTGATATTCAACCTACAAAGAAATCTTGTCAATTTAGATTCACAAATGCTACTTATTTTGACCACTAATATTTTAAGATAACAGAATTTTAGAACATATCGACACTGAATTCTTATTGATTGTGATACTGAATTACACACTAATCACATTTACTTATACTAGTTAGAGCTAACTAACTATTTACATTTACAGTCCCTAAACATTATAAACTGAACATTTACAACACCAACTAAACTCAATACAAAGAATTAAAACTAACAGCTTTGAGTATTACTGTTGAAGCAAAATGAGTGTCTCAAGAATACGAGCTCGTATATTTTCTCTTTCAACTTTAAGCGATGCCTCCTTGTAAAGAATCACCAACTCATCTACCAATCTGAAAGGATTTTCAAATACATTAATAAAATGGTAATTCTAGTGCGTTGTTCTTTATATTTATTCGCTAGCTATTTTTAAGCAGAGAAATAACATTACCTGTCATAATATGGTGAATATCTTAGCCATGTGAACTTTATAACTGTTTTGATGCTGTTGAGGACCTACAATTATATCATCAGAACATACCAATTACCATACGCTGGTTTAAAAAATGTAGCAACAAAAACATAAACTAAATGTTGCAGGATTTTATAGTATAACGCATGTTCCTTTTGAATATTTAGATCTATAATCTTAGACGTCACACGATAACAGGAATTTAACTCTTAAAAGAACTAAAATACAGAGCATCCACAACATTGCTCGGTCTCCAGCAAATATATAATTAGAGTTTATATGATAATTAGTGTCATTCTTCATGTGTTATGGGCCATATAACCCATTTATCTAAACGAGCTAAACAGGATGACAGATTGTAAAAGGGTCCGCAGATTGTAATCACACTGTAAACAGGTTGGACGGTTGTAATAAGTGTGTTAAATGGGTTGTGTTTGGGTTGGTAGGTTCTTCTAAAAAATATTTTTTAATTCTAATTAAAAAGGTTATAGGTCGACCGTTGACCTGTTTGCTTAAATAGTATGGTCACCCGAACAAGACTTGTTTACTAAACAGGCTAGAAATGACAACCCAAGTGGACTCTGAAATTATTTCTTTTTTCTTACCAGTAGAACGCTTTTATCATCATCTGCATGCAGCCACTTGAAGAAAAGGGGTAAAAGGCGCCTGAAATGGCCTAACAGCACAATACCCATACCACTGAACAGCGGTTCAACATGTTTAAGCCAAGCAATACGGCGCTCCTTAGATCTTGGTTGTCGCCATAGGTGGCTCAACATCTCATTTAGCAACTTCTCAAACCTACACAAACGCCGAATTCAACATACATTGTTTTTCACCTATGCATTCTTAATTTCAAATGCCAATAAGTTTTTAAATTATAGATACACCATACCACGAGCTACGAGGATTGTTCTGTTGGGTGCAAGTCACAAGGAGCACTGACATCTCGACCACATGTTCCCATATTTCATCACTGGAAGCAATGTTTTGGCAGCAAGCGTGTAGGATAACATCTTCATACAAACTAAAGTCACTACAACTCACATGCTTTGCAAGATGTATAAACGTAATCATTCCCTGCCCCTGATATAAACAAACCCAACACATTAATAACAGCATAGTGTCAATGAGATTTAAGAACCGATATTTGGAGTACATACTTTCACTTCTGGAGACCAATGATCAAGAGCTGTGAGAGCACAGGGGATAATCAACCAACAAAGTTTTCCCAACATCTGCAAATCAATCTGTCATAAACATGATAATTTTATTAGTATGCCAAACCCTGGGTTTTATTTTTTAATATTTTTAGATTAGGGCATTATACAAAACCTGTGTGACAAACCATTTGAACTGATAAGCAGCAACAATAGCATAAGAAACCGGAACCCTAGCAGAAATCTCAGCATCATCATCAGCAATTGAACTTTCCTTGATACTCGATTTCAGCAAAGGCAACACCCTAGGCATCAATTCCAGCAGCAAGTCCTTATTATTCTGATGATCAGCAAAGGCTTCACGTAGTTGTCGAAAAGCAGATTCTGCAGAAGTCGAAAGAGTGATGGGAATCCATGAGAGTTGATCACACGTTGAGGTTTGGGAAGCCGCCAAAGCAGCACATAGTAAGCTGAAGTTAGTCAATATGAGCTGAAAATCGGTTTCATTTGCTGGAGGCAGAAGAGATACAAGGAGATATTTCACTGAATCGTCCGATTGTGTGTTGGAAGTTGCCAATAACGATTCCCGAATCGGTTTCGATAATCTGTATTACAATAGAAAGCTCATAGCATAAGAGTTGATACTTGCAGTATGTACATGTGTGCGTGAAATAGAGAGAAGAGAGAGCATACAGAATGAGTGTGTTATGAAGATCAGAGGTTGAATTCGCCATTGCTGCCTTATGATTTCAGAAGCCGAGGCCGCCTAAATTCCTCTTCACTGAATAACAAAACCTAAAGCCTCTATCAAGAATAATCATCTTAGCACTAAGCAGAACACCCATATAAAATGCCACACGAATCACGCAAAGAACATAAGAAATTACCATGTTATGGTTCCCTAATCATAGAATTAGGGTTCGAAAGAAACCGCAAATGGGTTGAGAGATTAAACATTTTCTAGGGATTCAAAGACGTTGGTTGGAAGAAACCGCAAAGGAAGAAGAGAAGAAGACTCACCTGTACTTATAAAACCCGAAATCGAATCCCTGTGCTTGCGTTTTGAAGAAAAGAAACCTCAAATCAAAAAAAAACATAATGTCTTGATTTATTAGTGAGTGATTGGGAATGTTTTTTTTACTTGTTTTTTAATTTATTAATTTTTAAAAATTAAAAAGTTATTTTATACTGTTTAGTAATCTGATGGTCGTGATTTAAATAAGTTAATAAGTCGTTTCATACTAATTTATTAACTTACTTGACAAGTCAATAAGTCAAAAAGGACTTTTGAGAAGAAACCCCAAACACCTTCTTATTGAATGATGAATGGCAACAGAAGAAGAAGAAGGTGGGAAAAAGCGTTGGCTATAGAGAGATGCGGGTGCACACCAAGTCTCTATATTGGGGTGTTTAGGATTACTTTTAAAATAACTTATTAATAAGTTAGGATGTAGTGACTTATTAACTTATTTTTCTCATAACTATCATATTGTCAAACACTATCAAATGACTTTTTAACTTTTTAAAAGTTAATAAATAAAAAAATCAGTAAAAAAAACTCCCAAACACCCACAATATTGTTTCTTTGTCATTGAGGTCATGATTTATAGCCGGGGGTCTCTTCGGAAGCGGTCTCTCTATCTCTCAGGATAGAGGAAAGACTTGCCACCACATACCCCTCCCAGACCCTGCTCCTCAGCGGGATGCACTGGGTATGTTTGTTTGTTTGTTTGTTTGTTTGAGGTCATGATTTACGCTGTGTTCCCAGATTTACAATAGAAAACAAAATTCCTTCTTATTTTTCATTTCATTTTCTTTTTTTCTTTTCATTTCCTTTTAATTTGAAAAGATTAATTTTAGCCTATAATTTTCTTTTATTTTCTTTTTTTACTTAAATAAACTCGAGAACATAACTTTTTTAATTTCCTTTCATTTTATTCGTTAAAAAAACTCTGAAATACAATATTTTTTCCTTTCCTTCTGAGTCCTTTCTTTTCTCCCTTTGAATGAACTCGGGAACATAGCTTTAAACCATGGAAAATAGTTTTTTACATGTATAATATTTTGAAGTGATCTAGTCTCTTTTTAAACTCGATGTAAAATAAAACTTGCAAAATAAAAACAAGTGAAAAACTTGCTTTACTCTTGTAATTTTATTATGAAGTTGGGGATGCAGCCTATCATGAGGAGTAGGACAATAAGTGATAAAGGAATAAGATTGATGTGGTTCACAATCTATATTAGCGAAACTCAAGTTATAAAAGCATACAAGACACGATGTTTACCTTGGAATTCTAACTTCAGTGGTGGATCGAATCATTTCAACTTATTAGAGCAACAGGTGTTGTAGGGGATATACGAGTCACTAACTGTGATTCGAGGAAGATGAGTCGGCCGGAAAAGGTTGATAAGGGAAAGGGTGTTGTAGTGCCCAACCTAGGTTTCATCGGAATGAAATGCCAACTTCCATAGTGTGACCCTTCACGTTATGTATATTTTTAGTGGCTCGTGGCCTTGTACCCCAGTAATATTATTGATTGTCTTAACAAATATGATGTAGATCTAAATGCTTGCAAATACAAGGTAAAGTGATATTAAGAGTAAAAAAAATGTTTTAAAGTTTTTATTTTATTTTTTGTGTAACTCGTCATCTATTTCTAGATCAGCCCATTTTGATCGGTTGAAACAATGATCCTATTCAAAAGTAGCCCAATTTAAACACTTGGGCCAAGATTGTCATGATTAGGTATCTATGTGCATTAGATACAAACATATATGCAATTCAATCATTATCTTGTATATCACTTCCACCATCAGACTACCACAAACCGCTTCCACCACCACTGCACAAATATCCACCCCGACGCCCACGTCATTACCGATGGCGCCATCACAGGTTCACCACCCCTCTCGGCTACGAGCCACCTCCTGCATGTACCTAGCGGAGCATGAAACCAGTAGCAAACCTATTTACTATTTCTTCTGTCATTGTCTTGTTTACCTCCGATAGCAAAGTCTTTAGAGTCATGGATAGTTAATCAAGTGGTAACATTCGGAGGTTGATTATGAGTGGGTCTTCTTAAGGCTATAAGTCTTACCAGTATGTTTGATTTATGATATTAAGATGAGTAGTATGAATTGATAATTCTCCTTAAGGCCTGAACTTCTTTTGTATATTGTTTCTTCTTTAAAAGTGGTACACATCATTAGTAACAAATGCCTTCTCGTGTCTAATATTAGTTAAAAAGCCGGATTGAACGCAACAAATTTACACCCAATGAAAATTACAAGTAATTTAGCATATCATTATAACAAACAAAACTAAATGTTGTCACCATACCTTCATTTAAATATTATCAACTAAAATTCTTCGCTACACTCCAGCTGCCAAGGGGCTTAAGCCACTCCAATGGTGGGCTGCAAGTTACAAATCATTATAATAATTGAGCCCATAATCCAAATTAAAGTTAATCCAATTCAAACACATACATATATATACTTCACACTTCAATTTTGCATATGTTTAAAAACTTGAAGTTGGACTATTTTAGGCCACATAATTCAAATTAAAGTTAATCCAATTCAAACACATACATATATATCATGAGATTTGGCCAATTAAATCTCATTTTGTTTCATGTAAAACAACCAAACGAAGATTCAACTCTTCCTTGATCTATTATTTTAACATTCTTTTTTCTAATTGCAATACATAAAAGCAGATTGAAGTTCGAACTATTTAGTTCATCATTTTACCCTTTTTTTCTTTCTAAACCTACTAAATACAATAACAATAAGAAGTAACACATTTTATGGTAAATTAATGCATATGGTGCTTAATGTGAAATATAATTTAGAATTTTATAAAATACCATATCTTATAATTATAAGATAAAAACAAAAAAAACAAATTAAAAATTGTGAGCACCAATGTGTCAAAAGGTGATTGTATAAAAACTATAAACAGTAATACATGTAAAAATATAAACTATAAAGGTTACATCTAGTTAAAGTTGATATGGTTATATTGTAACTTTTAAGGAGTCATATCTATAACTTAAAAAACTCATCTAAGAATTATGCTCAAGTGGCTTGTACCTGGTATCTCAAGCATTTGTACAATTTATGAACAATAACTATTGTGTGTGACATTTACTTCACTAAATATATCGTATATATAATATTTATTGGTTACGAAGCTACAAAACATAACATGTTGATATGAATATGTACATGTTGCTAATCGTCCCTTAATTTCTAAAATAAAGTATTTTTTCACGATAACTATGAGTTGTCTTTGCTAGTCACTTAAGATCATAAACACGTAACAAAATGTGAACTATCACACAAAAAGTGTTTGGTTCGTATGGTGTTTGTAAAAATTTAACCCCTATTTTTAACTAGATTACTACACTATAAGAATCAAAAAATTACTACACAAATGAAAAAGATGGAAATCATTTGAAAAATGAGAGGATGAAGAGAGAGATGAAAGGGGCCAACCAACCGAAAGCCTATTTTCACCTTTTGTTTTGGCTTTTCCTTATTGCTAATTTTTTGAAAAGAGATATAATTATAGCATCAAACATGCTTGTCCAATTTTAAAGTTAAAATGATAAACAAGAAATAAAGACAAACGGTAATTACGGAAAACCAAAAACAATCATGAGATCACAATGAATGGATTGCGTTTACATTTAGTACGAGGTTGAGTCCAATATATTCATATTTGTTTTTTTAACGACAAACGAATGATTTTTAAGCCCGGTCACCCGGTAAACGTAATGGCGAAAGGTCACCCACGCCCGCGAACACAGACAGCGCTGGTGGCCCGGCTCGCTCACCATTCCAAGGGAAACCCACCACCCAAAGGCCCATTGTGGTAAAACCCTTGACCCACTTGGAGCATATTGCACCTACTGAGACTCTAACCTATGACCTCCACTTTGGAAGGTCATAAGATACCCCCTCCTAAACCAGTTGATCTAGGAGTCATTGACATATATTCATATTTGTAATGGTGTTTATTAGATGTAGTTTGCAAAGAAATAGACAATTACTATTCATATTATTTATCATAACTAAAACAATAAATACAAATGCTTTCAACCACAAGTAGAGGTGTTAAAAATTGCTCTTGAATCGTGAAGAGGTACCAGCACAAACCCGGGATCAATATCAGAGAAAAAAAGCTGAAACCACGAGTTAAGAATAAGCATGAGCCGTGACCGGAAGGGACCTGGACACGAGCCGCGGCCGGGAGCCTATCCCATGCATAAGCCGCGGCCGTACGGCCATCACACGCGTAAGCCGCGGCCAAAAGACCATCACATGTGATGGGGTAACGTATCTTAAACGAGCCAAACGAATAATAATGGCGAACTAAGCAACACGAGGCAACCACAACCCTCCAAGTCGCGGCCAACATGACATACACACCCTCCAGCCGCGGCAAAACCAATAAAACGTCTAAGTTACTGGAATTCAACACTTGAGAATATTGAGCAGAACGCCTCAACAAAAAAGAACAATCGTCATTGGGCAATAAACGAACAAAGTCAGGACGCTAAGGAACAAAACACATAAGTCCAAGAACCTGAAACCATTTGCAGAACCAATAGGCTGAAAGTAAACTATCCAAGACAAGATGCATTAATATTAAGCCAGAAGACCCTTTACACCAAAAAGGATACAAAGTCTTACATAAGGGAATGTAGACCCAAAACCTAGGTTGACAAGTACCAGAAGAGTAAGTCAGTCTTGGATCCAGCCAAGCTGACAAATACTATAAATACCACTCGTCCATGATCAAATGGGGTCATCACAAAAACCACAAACACATCCACCACTGATAATCTGAGCCTGAGCCAAAGCATAAACTTCACTTA
>BJCN01339485.1:4155-17555 GCA_018326445.1 Flaveria brownii
AGTTTAGAAATCCTTCTATACACGGGTTAGATAAAAATAATAAAATAAAATCTATTATTTAACATTTAAATATTATAAAATGACTTTTTAAAATAACATATGATAAATTAAAATCCATGATATATAAATAAAGGAAGATCATGGGTTCAAGTCTCACTCTGAACAAAATGCTCAATGTTGAACCAAGGGGTTTTATCAGCAATGGGTTTCCTACTGAGAGGGTTGGGGGTGCGGTCCCGATTGGAAAACGGATAGGTGGGCCCGATTAAAATAACACATGTACTCCGAAGCAGGATCGTACATTTGTCGTTCAAAAAAAGTTAACTACTTTAGGTAATAAAACAATAATTATATTTTTTTCGGACTTCATCTTTAAATAACTCTTACTAAAAAATCTTTTTTTAAAATATTCTAATTTTTTGAAATAATGTTTTTTAAACAATGATATTTTTAAAAGGTCTTTGTATTAAAAACTTCATATTTCATACAACTTTGTTTTTTAAAAAAGTTATGTTTTTAATAAAAAGAAACTTTTATTTAAGAGTTAATTAGGCAAATGGTTCATGTGGTTTATAGTGAATAACATGTTTAAATGCTAAATGTTTTAGTAACAGTTTATGTATTATGCTTTCAATTTGTAATGAGTTATATATAAGGGACTGTTTGTGTAATTTAATATACATAGACACACACGTGCGCACGGTGCTCGCGCACACGCGCACACATATATATATATATATATATGTTAAATTACCAAGGTTTCAAAATAATTTCTCCACCACCACTACCAACCGTCACCATCGGCCACCACCAACCGTCACCATCGGCCACCACCATTTACAACCCTCACCACTGGTCACCACTACCAACAGCCACCATCACCAACAGTTGTCACTGCCAACCACCACCCCCTCATATCTTCCTCACCACCACCATTTTCTTTCAACATTTTAAATGAAACAAAAACACCATCAACATCATCTTCATTGTCGCATCATCACCACCATCGCACAAGCCAGCGCCACTTCATCTCCATTGAATTACCACATCTGCATACAAGCCCCAAAACCAAGAACCCCTAATTCGGTTTAGGGTTTTGAGAAAAAGCCGAGGTGGGGGGGGGGAAACCGATGATGTGGTTGGTACCGGTTGTAATGGTTTTGTCGAATGGTTGTGGTCAGACGAAATGGTGGTGACTAGACGGTGATGGCTTACCCTTTTGATGATTTTAGGGTTTTCCATAGTGGTTGCTTTGTTTATGATGATGGTGGTACTAAATACATTACTCCCCCAAGGGGCTAAGAAGGAAAGGTGTTAACCAAGGTATGGTGGGCGGTGATTGTTGATTTAATGGAGGTGGTTGTGGTCGTGGTCTAAATTAGGAGTAGGAGGTAGACAACAGTGGGTGGGTTGAGGTATTTGTTATGTGGCGCAAACGGTGGATTTAGTAGTGATTTGGGGTCTAAACTAGGCTTTGACCATGGTGTTGGTGGGCGGCAGTGATGGTGGTAACAGTGGTGGTGGATTTAGCGGTGGTGGTGATCTGATTTTCAAAAAAGATGTGGGCGGGGATTGTGGGTGGGGGTTGGGTTTTTTTAAGTGATAGGTATTTACACAAACGGTCCATAAATAAACGAGTTTTAATGTCCATAAATAACCATCACGGCCCTAAATATATATCTTTTAATATAACATATCAATTATGTATTAAGGGCCGTGATGGTTAGACAGTTTTTCAATATAAATCAACATCCTCCGGAATTTTGCACGGGTTTTATAGCCCTATACACATTGTATATGTATAGTTCTATATGGGACACATAACCTCTCTGACAGTCCTCTGAATCTTTTCTCATATCTAGTGTCTGCTTTTGCTATGTGATCGTATAAAGCTTAATGGGACGTATAGCCCTCTAAAGCCCCTAATTTTTTCTCATTTTCAATGTCATCGATCCTATACGTTTAGTATAGCCTTATACGAAGCGTATATGGAAATGTCGATTAATAAGGGTAGGTATTTTGATGTTAGAACCATTTAGTGATAATATAAGAAACTAATCATTTTGTACGTACCCTTTATAATATCATTTTCTTTTATTGTGTTGTTAAACGCAAAGGCTCCTTATCCTCTTTCTCTATGTACCTAACCATTTAAAGGTCCACAATATTTTTCAGATTTCAAGTCATATCAATTTGTATTCATTTCATACTATTTGCTAATGGAGGTTACAAACAAATACATAACCATAAAGGCTCAAATAGATGGCGAACCAAAAGAAAGTGATTTTGAGCTCAAGACCGAACCGTTTTCCCTATCGGTTAAACCCGGTTCGAAAGATGTCATCATCAAGAATCTTTATGTGTCGATCGATCCGTATCAGATTAACCGAATGAAGACTGTTAGCTCTTCTCAAAAAACTTCTAAGTTTGCTGTAGCAGTAGCTCCTGGTGAGGTTAGTTAGATTCTCAAGTTAGTTTACATATATTTAATTTTTCCTTTTTAATGGGCCTATGTTATGTTTATGCAATGTTGTTTGACTTGGATCTGATCGGCCGGTCTAACCAGTCGGACCAGGATTCGGTTGGGCCACCTGTCTCATCCACTCCAACTCGTTTCGTGGACCAAGAATCGGGCGATTCAGAGAGGTTCGGCAGTCGGACAGGGAACCGGGTTGGACTGTGTTTTTTTTTTTATTTTTTGGATTTTAATAGGTTTAACAGGTAAGTCGGACAATGAATTGAAGTGTTTAACATATTATCAATGTTTAGTTTTATATATAATTATAAAATATACGTATAAAATATTTATATTAGATTATATATATAATAACTATATATATATATAACTATATATATGTATATATATATTTATATTTATATATATATATATATATTTACATATATATATATATGAAACACACACACATATATAATCATGACGTCATCCGGTCCGACCAATTGACCAATAATATAACTAGTTCACTATTCGATCCGGTTTTTAGAACATTATGTTTATAGCTTATAGCCAAGGAAATTCATTGGCCGCCCTTGCCACCACTGGCTGAATGGATTTGTAGGGCCGGCCAATGTTTTTAAGAAAGTATTAATTTAGTTATTTTTCTGGATGTTAAAATAAACAACCATAATAATTTCAAAATTGTTGTTTGGGTTTGTTTTGCAAGGAGTTTCTAGGGGCGTAAATTTCTCGCAATGCATAAATTTAAAACTTAACTAGGATTTTTCATTGACGCGCGTTGCGCGCATGATGACCAACTCGAAACAATTTGAAATTTTAGGTTCGGGCTCAGAATCGATGCTCGGTTACGGCTGGTAACCATAATCGACAGCAACACCTAAAGGACGAATACCACTCCGGTATCTTATCACCGCCCATAAAGCTCATCTGCCGAGCAACACATCATTAACAAACCGAAAAGAAAACAAAGAAACCATTAATGAACATCGATCAAAAGAGTGGACATTTTCTTTCTAAATGCACCGGAGTGATGTTAGAGAGGTTTTCTCTTTTCTTCTTTAAAGCCAAGAGGGTAGATTACAAATACATAATACCTTGGTGGCCAATATTAAAACATTAGAAACCAACTATTTCTTTAAGTTTATAACTATTTCTTTAAGTTTATTTTTAAATATATAGGATAATTTCTGGGGTTTGAATAAGTCTAAACTGGTTAAACGATTCGGGTTTGTTATTTGAGTTGACCTTGCATGATTACGGATTGACCCGTTTATCTATTTATAGAATTAAAATATATTTTGATGTAAAACATCACAAGATGGTCCGGTTCAAACCTTTTGGTTATTTAAAGAAAGTATTTGTTTTTATGTAATAACTTAAAATTGTTGATTAGGTAACTTTAAATTTAGAAGTTAACGCGACATAATTTAAACGATTTTGTATCCATATTCATATTTTTTTTCTTGTTGTAAATTTGTAATCCAAAAGTACTATATGCAAAACAAATTAAAAAAACAATTAGGGTAAGCTGGTCATATTCGTGTCAATCCAAGAATATATGTTTCATGTTCAAGTTTTCACGTGTCTAGCACGTTCTTTACGTTCCCTTAAAGTTTCAGGCGTGTGTCCCATTCGACTCGTTAACCCACGAACACTACCCCTTTGGCACCCTTGGGAGTTGGGACTTGGGAGTGCCACCAACCTATATTTTTCAACACTCAAGAAACCAACAACTTATTGTTTTTATTGGATTTTTCAGGTGATTGATGCTTATGGTGTTGGGAAAGTAGTAGCTTCAGGGGATCCAAATTTTAAAAAGGATGACTATGTTGTGGGCCTTATAAGTTGGGCAGAGTATAGCATATCACAGGGCTTTATTTTAAGCAAACTGGACCCAATGGGCTTCCCATTATCATACCATGTTGGGATTTTAGGTAACTTAAGTTCAGCATCTTCTATGTAGATGTGACACACCTGTTTTTTTTTTCCCAAAGCGGTTCCGGTATGGGTCAACAAAAGTCAAAACCGATTCTGGTGAATTGGTTTCTGTTAGTAACCAGTTTTTTAAAAAGGGGGTAATTAGTCCACTTCTGTTTTCTTTTTATTGGTTCGGTTCGTGTTATACTGGCTTCGTACGGTTTTGACTAAGCTAGGTTAAATCCTAACCTAACTGGTTGCGGATCTGGTCGGTTTACCATTCCGACTCACGAACCGATTATTTTGTACCCTCTGTCTTTTTTTAAAACTTTTGATCCAAACCTGTTTTAAAAGTGATTGGTTGGGCCCAAAATTTTGGTTTTGTTTTTGTTCACTTTTATATGGGCTTGTATTAGTTTTTTGTATGTGAAATGTAGGGCTTAGTGGGCTTACTGCTTATGCTGGGTTCTTTGAATTATGCAAGCCCAAAAAGGGTGAAAAGGTCTTTGTTTCGACTGCTTCTGGATCTGTTGGAAATTTGGTGGGCCAATATGCTAAAAATTTAGGGTGTTATGTTGTGGGCTGTGCAGGGAGCCCAAATAAGGTTTGAATAAAATTTGTAATTTTCTGTTTTTAGAATTTGAGCTTCAAATTGGAAGAGACTGACATCTCAAAATAAACATGAAACCGCTTTTAAGGTGAACTTGCTTAAAGAAAAACTCGGGTTTGATGGATCGTTTAACTACAAAGAAGAAACCGATCTAAGTTCAACCCTCGAGAGGTATGTATAAGCATATCACGATACATCTTTAGTTTTTGATCCTCAACCTTTTTTGACAAAGATGGCTTTTTTATTATATGTTTTAGGTATTTCCCGAACGGGATTGACATATACTTTGATAACGTGGGAGGCGAGATGTTGGAAGCAGCAATATCAAACATGAACCTGAATGGTAGGATTGCCCTTTGTGGGATCATATCAGAATACCTAGATGGAGGAAAACATGCAACACCAGATTTGCTAACAGTTATATATAAGCGACTCACAATTCGTGGGTTCTTATCTGGTGATTATATGCATTTGTTTCCTGAGTTTATCGCCACAACTGCTGATTACTTACGTACAGGAAAAATGTGTGTGCTTGAAGATATCTCGACCGGTCTAGAAAGTGTTCCTTCGGCTTTTGTTGGACTCTTTCGTGGGTATAATGTTGGGAAGAGAATTGTTCAGATTTCTAATGATTCAGAAGATAATTAGTTAGTTTCTCTATTTTTAACGTTCTACTTGATGCTACTGTTATGACGTTTCATCACATATTTTGACCATTAAAAGACATGTTTTATCTATTTCTAGAGGAGTTGAACATTGACTCCAAAAAATAACGCTAAATAGTGCATTATACGATAGCTATTCTAGTAAAATAAACCTCTAAAAATGATGAGATACGTGACTATCATAATTCATAGTCTTATATCATATCTATATTTTTATTGATGGAAGCTTAGATACGACGTGACAGTACTATATCGTATCGAAGGGTACTTTTTTTACAAAACAATGTAATGCGTAACAACAAAGCGTATAATATCAACTATTTGAATTTGTATGTGTGAATTATAAGTGGATTTGATTCTATTTTTATTCTAACCGTTGTTTATGTTTTAAGTTTTTCATCTTTATAATTTCAATAACATGTGGTTCAAGCATAAGGAAATAACCAGTTAACATCAAACATTTCTAATCTATATACTAGTACTGATTTTATAATTTATCTTATAGTTGCTTATCTTATCTTGTGTTCATCAAAAAAGATAATAATAATATAATAATACCTTATGAAGTTGCATCTTCAGCCCTTAAAGATATTCTTATTTCACAATTATCTTGTATGCACTAAATTAGTGCTATCATTAGCCAATGAGTGTAGACGAAATCTAATGAAGATAATGTACGCTATTGATACCTACTAAATTAGTCATGTTTCCCTACCCTCAATGATTAGTGTTATAAACGAATCGAACGAACATGAACGTAGCATTGTTCATATTCATTCATTAAAAAATAACTTGTTTATGAACTGTTCACGAAAGCTGACCGAATGAGATTTCTTCTTAACTTACCATAATACGAGAACTTAAAAGCGCTAACATGTTTCAACATAGAATGTGTATCGCACTAGAAGCTTATGGAGATAAATTGTAGTACGTCAAGCATAACATATTGCTAAATGCTAACACAGAAGCCTCACTTGTCATGCTCACGATCATTCATATCGTATTTTAAAAACATTGCATACGAGCATCAAGCTTTATGATGAATCTTAGTATTCGGAAAACCTCTAATTCGTTATTTTTATAAGATCATACGTGGTGGATATTTTAAAGGCTTCAAATATGATCTCCAAACATCATTACGAGATAATTAAAAGGGGCTCCTAACTCATACGGCTCCAAGCCCTTAATAGGTGCCATACACAATTTTCCTTATATTAACCCACTACATGGCATTTAGGTAGCATGTTAACTAAACAAACTAAACAAAGTGTTGTAATAAAATAGTTGTTAACTACATGGGATTTATATTTGTATCAATAGGAGCTTCAAACACAAATTAACCCACTACACTTGATTTTAAAGTTGTTGTAATAAAATAGTTGTTAACTACATGGCATTTATGTAGCATGTTAACTAAACAAACTGTATGCATAGTCTAATTGGGTTACTGACCTCACTAACAAATCTCATATGAGTGTGTCTATGCTTGTTTAACTTTTTTTAAACATTTTTATTTAGTAACACTGATGGTCAAAATTAAAATTATCTTCTATCTTTTTAATGACAAATTTATCAGAGTCGGATATGAAATCAATGAAATGACTCAAAAGATTTAATAATAATCAAAGACGATAAATTGAACTAAAGTTCCAAAAATAGCATTCTAATATTTCATAAAACAAAAACTAATAATAGGAAATGTAATCAATCATTCTTAACCCAATCACTTAAGTTAAAATACTTCAAGACTCACCCGTGATAAAATAAAAAATAGAATAAAAATGAAAATAAAAATAAAAAATGAAAATATTCTTGATTGAGCCGGTGAGTTTTCTTTCGATGATGGTCTCAGGTTCTGTACTCGAGTAATAAAAATAATCGAATGGGTCGGTCACCCGTTAGTGATTCAATTTTCACGCCTTAAAATTCAGTTGTTCATTTATGTTGTTCATATTATCCTGAAACATAGAAATCCAACATTCCCGCCATGTTGAAATGATCAGAACCACCATTGAATCTTGTTCAAACACCATCAAAACCCTCTTAGAACAATGCAAAACCCTAAATCAACTCAAGCAAATTCACGCCCATCTCATCAAATCCCACCTGCCGGAGAACCCCATCGCCATCGGCCCTCTTCTCTCCGTCGCTGCAACCTCCAACAACGCCACTTTCTTCTCCTACGCTCGTTTCATCTTCCAACACCTCCCATTTCGAAATACTTTCATCTACAACACCATGATCAGGGGCTATGTACAGAACAATAATCATCTTTCAGCGGTTTTGTGTTACAATCAGATGTTACAATTTGGTTTTGTTGCCAATAATTACACTTTCCCACCTCTGATCAAGGCTTGTATGTGTTCAAGATTTGAAAATTCGAATCTTTTTGGCTGTTCGATTCATGCGCATGTTTTGAAATTGGGATTTGGGGATGATCGGTTCGTGGGTAGTGCGTTGATCGAGTTTTATTCTGAGAATCTTGATGTTTGTAGTGCACGTAAGGCGTTTGATGAAATGCCTGTGAAGGATGTGGTTTTGTGGACCGCGTTAGTGGATGGGTATGGTAAGATTGGGGATGTTAATAACGCGCGTTTGTTGTTTGATGAAATGCCTCAGAGAAGTGTGATATCTTGGAGCGCGATAATGGCTGCATATTCGCGGGTTAGTGACTTTGAGGAGGTGATTTTGTTGTTTACAACAATGCAAGAATCAGGTTTAGAACCAAATGATTCTGTTCTCGTGAGTGTTCTTACGGCTTGTGCTCATCTTGGGGCGCTTGCGCAAGGATTGTGGGTGCATTCGTATGCCAAAAGACATGATCTTGTTTCAAATCCGATTCTAGCTACTGCATTAGTTGAAATGTACTCCAAATGTGGTTATCCTAAGTTAGCATTATCGGTTTTCAATACTATTTCTGTGAAGGATACGGGAGCCTGGAACGCTATAATATCTGGTTTGGCAATGAATGGGGATGCAAGAACATCACTAGAGTTGCTAAACCGAATGGCATCAATCAAGATTCAACCAAGTGAGGCTACATTTGTGGCAATACTCGCTGCGTGTGTACATACCAAGTTGGTCAAAGAAGGGGTCGAGTTGTTTGACCAAATGGAGGAAGTTTATGGAGTTAAACCACAGTTTGAGCATTACGCGTGTGTGGTTGATCTTTTTGCAAGATCAGGGATGTTAGAAGAAGCTATCGCATTTGTTGAGAAGAAAATGGGAGACTTTCATGAAGGAGATGCTAATGTGTGGGGCGCTTTACTTGGGGCGTGTCGAGTTTATGGGAATGTGGAGATTGGAAATAAAGTGTGGCGTAAATTGGTTGATATGAAAGTGGTTGATTATGGGATGTATGTTATATGTTATAACATGTTTAAGGAAGGTGGCTGGAAGAAAGAGGCCGAAGAGGTTCGAAACATGATTTTGGAATCGGGGATGAAGAAAACCCCCGGTTGTAGCGCGATTGAGGTTGATGGTGTGGTTATAGAATTCGTTTCTGGCGAATCTGGTCAACCGTGGTCAATGGAAATACGTAAAATGCTTGATTCGTTGTTTAATGTGGCTCGTATTGTCGAGTTTAACTGAAAAATGTATCATTTTTGGTAAATGCATTGTATGCTTGCACTGGAGATTATTGATGGAAATAGTCTATTTTTTTATGAATTTAACGTATTTGAAGAGAATTAGAGTGTTTTATAGAATAGCATTCTCTTGATTTCGAGTTTTATTAGGCTCGTATGCCTATCATTTATACTGGTATAATAATTTTTATTTAATATAACATGTGTATAGTTTACATTATTATAACATTTTTTAGTTATAAAAAATATGCATAAAATTAATTTATAAACCTAACATTATAGATATATTTTAAAGTAATTTTATACATACAGAAAGAGTATAGTTAACTATAAATAAAGAAGTCAAACTTTATAAATAAAAGTCAAGTTCAATCAAGTACCACACTTGGTGATAAAACAGGTTTTTGAAAGACCACTAATGTTATTAAATCTTAAACTCAATGTTATTTGTTCAAGCTACGTTTAACAACCTCCTTCATAGAACGTAGGATAAGGTTGCATCTACATAAAATAAGAGGGAAAACCAGAACATTATGTGAATGAAAATTTACAAGGTTATGAAACTTAGCAGTGACTGTACCATTTTACTTTAAAATTCAGTGAACATTCTGGGTTTTATAGCTTAAACTAACATTTCATACAAACACAAAACTAGATAAGCATCTTTAAAACATGCCCATTGAACATACTAACTGAGAAAGAAAACGAGACGAATAAAAGCTAAACGGGTCGAGTTGTTACATGTCAAGCCATCATACATAACTGACTACTACTTACGATTAAACAGACAGTAACTAGTTAAAATTAGATAAGATAGGCGGTCTAAGATTCCGCAGAAATGCGGGTTTTCATGAATTGGTCCAGTTTAGCATTAAACTTCTCCTCCATCTCATTCTGCTCTTTCACATGCCTATTCTTCATTTCAGCCATTTCCTTTTCATGCAAAATTATCAGCCTATCCTTTTCTTCCTCCATATCTTTTGTCAGAGATTTCTTAATATTTGCGACCTTCTCCTTCCTAAATCATTTTCATAACAATTTACATATCATATGATGGTAGAAACAAACACAAAAATATATACACATGCATATACATATGTATGTAGGGGCATATAAGCGTGAGAGAGAAAAGCGGTTATGTAGTTACAAAACTGGCTTATCTATCGTAGTTTAAAGTAATAGGTATAAGAGCATTACCAATAGAAAGCATTGAAAAACTACAAAAACGTACCTAGTCAGCTAACACATCAGAAAACATCCAATCTTTTAAAACCTTTAAAAATTCCCACAATAAGAAAACTTAAAAACATTGTCACATCACCATTCACCACCATCTTTTTACTTTTAACCACTTATTTCTTCTCTCTCTAATATTCTATGTATATAGTACATTGGGGTCCAAACCAACTCATTTTTGGTAGTTCATGGGGCAGAACTATTGCCTCAAAAACAATTCTCTCCAATGATGAAAAACTTGATAAATGTTTGTGTGGTTGTTTTTGGGATATAAAATGATAGGCATCATATTCTACTTTATAGTTTACATGTCATTTTCTATTCTAGGAGGGTGTTGTGTAATCATCTTCTTCAATTGCAATTTAACCTAAAATCTCCATATTCGTTCTCTATCATTGGTTCGACCTGCCCCACCTCTGCTCTCCATTCAATTTCCATTTCCCTTTCAGTTTCAATTTCATATTCAGCATCAATTTTCGATCCAATTTCCGTTGTCATTTTTCAGTTCTGATTTCTGCTTTGTTTCCTATTGCGATTCCTGATTCACCGTCTATTTCCGATTTCGATTTCCCCTTTGGTTTTCATCTGTTTTTTGCGAAATCATATCTGATCAAACATGATTGATTAATCATGCTTCTCGTTTGGATACTCACGAACAACAGATTCAACAGCTTCATCTAATGTTGCTGAAATTAAGGCTTCTCTTTCTGTGTTAGAGACCGATTGGGTGGAACCGGCTGAATTCCGTAAGGTGATGCTAGCTTGGATGAAGACTCAGGAGAAGCAATCGACTGATCCTCCTCCAGATTCAGATTCGGGGATGTCAGGTAGTGTTTTCGCCTATTCTAGACCTATCTCTAGTCCTAAATCATCTCCAGATCCAAATAGGGTTCTGATTCCTCTTTGATCCTTCCTTGGGCTGTGAAGAAAGTTACACTTCCTGAATTCTCTGGTTTTGATCCTCAAGGATGGATCCAGAAGGCTAATTTGTATTTTGATCTCAACAAAACCCCTGAGGATTCTCGCATTAAACTAGCTCAATTAAGCATGATTGGGGTTGCACAACACTGGTTTACGATTATCATACAAGTCCGTACATCTCTCACGTGGCTTGATTTCCAATCAGAATTTTTACAACGTTTCAGTGGTTTAGAGATTCAAAATCCTTGTGAACAATCGGCTACCATTCAACAAGCTGATTCAATTTATGATTATATAGATTATTTTGAGTATTTGTTGTCGTTGGTTCCTCGATTGTCGGAATCTCAGGCGTTGGGATATTTTGTGGCTGGACTCAAACCTGATGTGGCAAAATGGGAGCGTTTGCATCGGCCACAATCACGGTTAGATGCCATGTATTTGTCTAAGGATGTTGAATTGATGTTACGTCCTAATTCTGTTTCCACGTCGCTATCCCGTTTCTGTTATCTCCATCAGTTTGGGTCACCCATGTTCGGGTTGACTGAAGGGCTTCATCACCTAGGCTATTCTGAGCCCAAGCACTCAATCCACATTAATACTCGTTCTGAATCCGGTCCACTGGTTTCCACCCCCAAGTCTATCTTCACTGCGTCCTCTGACACCGGGCAGGTGTTTCACCATGATCGGGGGGTTCGTTCTCTGTCTCGTACTGAGTGGGAAGAGCGCCGGAAGAAAGGGTTATGTTACAAGTGTGGTCAACAGCATAGCCCGGCTCACAAATGCCCAGAGGGCAAGCTTCGAGTGATGTTGCTAGGGGATGATGAACAGGAAGGATTCAAATGAGATGCATTTTCAGTTGGAACATGTGGATACTTTGCAATCAGATGGGGTTATTCAAACAGCTGCATCTTCTTCTACCAAGCCTTGAGGTCAAGCCTTGTGTTAAGGGGGGTGTAATGATAGGCATCATATGCTACTTTATAGTTTACATGTCATTTTCTATTCTAGGAGAGTGTTAAGTGTAATTTCCTTTTCTATAAGTAGGTTAATATTTCTTTAGAGAATGGGGATGAGAATTAGTGGGTTTGTTGGCTTCTTGCGTTATCATTGAGAACGGCATAGCCCTGGACCACTACGGTGGCGTTATTGAGTCTGTAATCATCTTCTTCAATTGCAATTTAACCTAAAATCTCCATATTCGTTCTCAATCATAAAAACTATCTATTGGATATTTGGATATGGTCTAAGCGTTTATAATATCATCACATCTCTCTGCTTAAAACTGGTCTCGACCCTCTATTTGCATATTACACCCACATACGTATACGCGTGTGTGTATACATATACATACATGTGTGTATAGATAGATAGGCATGTATATATGTATGTATGTATGTATGTATCTATACATGTAATTGAGGTCAAATAATTAATTTCTTACAGGCTGCAACATAACTGATTATCTAGTTTAGATGCTTTTATTTCCATTTTTCAAACCCTTCTACTTTTTGTACAAATGTCCTTTTTCATTTCGCTATTACTTTCTTGAATAATCAGACCTACACCAAAATCATATTACAACTTCTAGCAATATGACAACTCTCCAAGCACTATATTCTAGATTTCATTTTATTGCACCTGATTATCGACCCATGAATTGAAGATCCCATACAGCAAAATTGCTTTCAATGATCTTGAGTTGCACTCGACCTTGTATTGGCATCAATTTTCTTTTTTGAAAAGTACCTAAAATTACTTTTAATACACTTTACATATTAATATCATTGGAATCAAATTTAAAAGATTATTAATTGGATCAACAAGGTTTACCATTTTGTTTCTAACTAAAGGGTGATTTTAGGTATGTGATGCAAAGACCAAACCTGAGGGACCAATTGAGAAACCTCCTATTCTATATGTGTATTCTAGAAGGGGGCAAAGTGGCAATATCAAATGTGGCTAGAAAGTTTGTTAGGATTTGCATGTTA
>BJCN01339487.1:0-15051 GCA_018326445.1 Flaveria brownii
TGATGTTCAGATAAAGATTAAGATATTGATCCCATCGGTTTTGGGAATTGAAGAGAACTTGATTAACAGAAATAGGACAAGATTAAGGTATTGATCCCCTTCTTTTTCTATATGTTTTCACAAGTACTATGTCTACTTACTGCTACCATGGTACAAACACTATGGAATCATAATGGTTGTCCATCACGCGTTAAGGGAACTTTTGTTGTAAGCATCAGCAAACATACAATAGAATCAACATTCAGACAAATGAGCAGATAATTATTGATCGAATGTCTATTACCTTCTCCAAAACGGTGGGATCTGTTGCATTTGACAACTCTAAAAGCCGAAACAAACCAACAGCGAAGAACCGACTGTAGCTGAAACTTCCACTTCCCCCTGCTCTCTCTGCAATATCCTTCAAAATCTCCTCACATTCTCCTGTTTTAGACGAAAAACCAACCAACGAATCAGCATTTTGAGCACACGCCCATGTCTCCAGTTTCTGTGCATCAGCCCTGCAGTTTACAGAACACATTGATCATTCAAATATCAAAACCTTCATCTCATATGCAAATGAAAATAATGAAAAATGCTAATGAAAACGAGTCGATTTTTGCTGAGATTTCAGTGATGAACCTGTATTGCTGCGGGTCTTCATTTAGTGCCTTGATATATGCTTGAAAGATAGCCTCTCGATCATCATCACTCGGGTATCCTTCCATAAGCTGATCATAAACAGTAACAAAACCCAAAGCGAACACTGCATCATAACGGTAAGTCTTTTTGTATCTCATTAAATGCTGTTGCACAATCAATTCTTGCAGCACAGTGTTGTAGATACTCGGTATCGGCCTCTTGTAAGCATTCAAAAACTTCAATTTCGTCTCTGCAACCGCTGGTGGATCTGAACGAAACCCAAATGCCAACAAGACTCGATAGAAATTTCCAAAATTACATTGATAAATTGTGATAAACATGAACACTCACCAGTTACAGTAGACATGCATTGAACAACGAAGCGAGAAGTTGAATCTGAAGCACGGAGGCTTATTGAATGAACACAGAGGTTTGTACGAACCCTAAATGCGTAGGAATCGGAGAGAAGAGAGCGAGACGACGATGGGATGTAGGGTTTTCTTTCGGATGATGATTGGTTGACGCCACAGAATGAAAGCGAAGCAACTGTCGTCATGATTCAGGCAAAATGCAGGATTGTAAGTGAGATTTTGAAGATACCCAGATGAAATCAGTTCATAAAATGAAGAAAGAAGCCATGGGAGTTGCAGAGAGATTGTAGGGTAAAATCAATTTGGGGAAATGGGGTCGAAATTGTGAGGCTTATCTGTTATCTATCGCCGGTTGAGTTATCAGTTATCTGACTTGTGGCCAATAGAGAACCAACACGTCAGAATGGTTTGATGCTGACATGAGGTGTTTCAAGAATCTTGATTTTTTTACCAGACATTGTTCATCTTCCTGAATCCTGTTTCACGTTTCAAAGATGTTCTTAAATCCTGATCTTGATTTGCTCTGCTATTGTTCTAGTAAAACCTTAAGATGCAGTGTCACCAGTGACATTGGTGTCTGATTTGGGTGCGCGAGGATTTACTCAGGTGATCGACTTTAAAAAACATTTCTTAGATGTTAAAAAAAAACTATTGTTCTAGTAAAATCTTAGGTCTTTACCTTTTGTCTTTCTTTTAGGCAAGCATTGAAACGGCCAATAAGTTTGCAGCTATGTAATCCTACATTTCTCATGTTCATGTGTTTATGTCATGAAAACTTATGGAAATAGTTTTATGAATAAAAATGTAAAGTCATATTGCAAAACGATTAGTCTTCTTTTTAGAACCTTATGTAAAACAGGTGTTTAAGCACCAAACATGTCTTTTTTTCTCTTAAATACTACACACAGTGTTAAGATTTTGTTAATTATACTTGTTACTATTGTAGTATTGTTAGTATTGTTGTATTCGCATAACAACTATAATCATAAGATAGTTGATGATTATTAATTTTTAAAATATAGTAACCACGAATTAGATTTTTAGCCCTAGGAGTTGCTTTTTAACAAGATCTACACTCATGTATGGTATATAAAGATATATTGATTGTTTTGTATTTACAGTTTTTGTAATATTTTAATTTCAATTGGCTTGTGTTTTTAATATATGCTTTGAGTAAATTTAAAGTTATATCAAACGCCTATCACTTGTAAATTTGTATTTCATTGTGTTTTTCATTGATTACGTTATCTTCTTGATTTGAAGCCCTAGGGTTTTTTTCTTCGTTCGTATTCGTAAGAGAGACTGATTTCTAATTCTTTATCCGTTTGGAGGAGCTCGTGGATATCTTTAATCCAAAGTGTGTGTGAAAACCCAAACATCAGATATGGAGGTTTTGCTAAGCTAAGCAAGGAAACTTGGTAGCAAGAAGGTTTTTTAGGGATAAGCTAAAGGTTTCTCACTGAAAACTTATCAAGGAAAAATTTTGTTTTTAGAATGAGAATATGAAATACTACCGATTTAATAAGTTGAATAGAGGTGCATAAGAAACAGAGAAAGTGTACGCATACCATAATCTTTCAATAAGTAGATATAGTGCACATTTAGCATGACGCTTTATGAAATATAGTATACATTTCCAATGACCCTATAACGTCTATTAAAACAGCACGTAATTTACAATAAAATACAAGTAAAATTATAATGAAGCAAAGTGTTGGAACGTGGCATATATTCACTGGTGGACTGAAAACACACCATGAACACAACAAAGTATCCTATACTTACAAATGACAACCACCATCTTTTGGAGGCTGACCAGCACTGAGATGGTATCTGGTAATCATATATGGCATCATTCATTATATATTGTACTTTTGATTATAAAAACATTACATAATCCTCGTACTTACAAATGACAACCACCATGGTTACTCAGGACCCATGTACTTGAGCTAACAGCCTCCACTATCCGGTTCAATTGAACTTAAAAGCCCGTTGCCTCTGAGCTGTGTGCAATGCTCTTCTGCGTCTGCCTGCCCACAAACAATCACCACGGATAGACCATTGACGTGCGCCTCTTGCATAATATTTACCGCATTGTCAACAGTCATTCCAGGTATAACCTTCATTAAAACTTGCACAACATACTCCCTCTTGTTATAGTTGTCGTTATGTAGCATCACACGATAAGGTGGGGATATTTTCCTTGATTTCCTGAAAGAAGAGAAGTTACTAAACTGCAGTTTCTAACACTATAACATGTTAGCTTGTTTGCAAACCGCATTCTTACTTCAAGTCAAACTCTGACTCTCGACCAGGAGTTGTTTTCTCTATAACTGGTTTATCCAGCACCCCACCGCCCTTTTCCAGCCTTGGGGGCGCCATTGTCATAACCGTGATCCATTTTGTACTTTGTTTATGAAGAAGGTATTTGTCCCCTGTAATAAGAGTATAAGACACAATGACAACCAGAATTTGCAAAAGTGCTTAAGCAGAACCACCTTACCAGAGAAACATCAGTTATCTAACCCATCTCAAATTGATTTCAGGAGTAAGTTACTTTTTTGCTGTTTAATTTATATATTTCAAATAATAAGAATCATAGATACTCTGATATAAGCTAGAGTTTATGTGGTTGAAGGCGCTAGACGCACAACGCACAAAGGATGAGCCTTGGGCCTAGGCGCTTAATAAGCAGGGTCTTTTTTAAGCAAGGTATGTATTATATACAGACCATTTTTAGCGGTTTAAGATATGTTTTAGGATGGTTTAGGCTAGTTTAGACATGTTGCAAGCCATTTTTAGATGTTTCAGACCATTTTGTAGATGTTTTAGGTCTGAATTTTGGCCAGAATCATCTCCTCAGAAAATGGAAGCCAGTATGGCTGCATCTTGCGTTGCCTGGGTGCCTAGGCGAGTGCCTTTTGCGCCTGTGACCACATAAGCAGCTCATATATGATGACACACTCATGTCTATCATTATTCTATAGAAGAATATGCATCCATAGACACATACGTATTAGGAATATGCAGTAATGCACAAATCCACAGATAAAGATGGATATACATTTCAGATGCACGCATTTAATAATTACAGACCGGTGTAATTTATAGTTGAGTATACACTAGTTTTGTTCATCCAGTACAAAGGATTAAGCTTTCTCATGTAGACCAATGTCAGGTGAAACAATACTACTTTTTTTCTCTCAAAACAATACTACTTTTTTTCTATCAAAACCCATGAAACCACCACCAAATGCTATAAATTTATCCCCTTTTTTGCAATTCATATAGCCACTCATACGATTTGCTAGCTGTTTCCTCTGATCTTGACTATTGCACCATTTACGATTAAATTAAAAAGACAAACAAGCGCGCTAAAAAGTAAAAACCCTAGGGTGTCAATTTCATTAGTGGATTAATATTGTGAACAACGAAAGCAAATTGATTCAATCGCCTAAGGCACAACCAAAAACCTAATTACAATCAGAAAACAGAAAGCTTGATCGTTACAAACACAAAACAGCTAGTTACTGGATCGATTAACCAATTGAGTTCATCAGATGGAAATACAAACAGATATACGCGAGTAATCGACGAAAGAATTGATAAAAGAAGGGATTTTGAAACCTGATTTGGAGTGAAGAAGACCCTGATTAGGGGATGGAGTGATTCGACCGCAAATGGCAGTCTCCATGACCAAAATCTCTCTCGATTTCTTTCTCTTCTCACCACACACTCAACTACCAAAAATCAAATCTTTTTCACTCATATAAACCCATGGCTCTGTGTGGCCTCTAACTCTTTGATTTTTTTCTCCCTTTTTTTTTTCAATTGTCCAAGAGTAAATTGCATTTTTAGTCAATTAGATTTCATTAGAATAATAGATTTGATGGAACGCATAGAAGCAACAGTTAACCTTTTATATAATGTGTAAGGTAAGACTATATACATAAAGCGATTTAACTTTTTTCTAGATATTACGGAAAGTGCGAGGTAAGTGAAACAATTCGCTTTTTCTAAATAATAGATTTCTTTCCCACTTGAATATTTTATGAAATTTAGTGTTATTAAGTTTTTGAAACTTGCATTTTTAACATGCAAAAATAGATTTTAACAGACAAATATATTAAAGCTTGGATGGGACTAACAAGACGCTAGCCACCACACAAACACCTTATACAAAAAGTTTTACCAAAAAACTACAAACAGCCAACATTTACAATTTGAAACAAAACCAATCCACCCATTTTAAAGAGACATAATTTGCTCTATTCTACACCTACAAGAAGCTCAATGACCATTCTTCAACAGACCATGCTCGGAAGGGCTCTTTGAGTTAAATACCACATTATTTCAACACTTCCATATACACCAAATGAAGTGAGAATAATCACATGCACAGCCTCCTTTTTTTAAAATCAAGCTTCGTCTGATTATGAATCTGATACGAACACACTATTGGATCTGGGTCAATCTGGGTCAGATCTGACCTGGTTGTTGTTGGATGGAGAGAATTCAAGTGAAGGGAAATTGAAAAGAGAGAAAATAATTGAAAATTGAAAATTCAAGAGCAAAGGGTTAACCGTTCCCACTAATGTTTAGTTTAAATATTAGTGTTCGCTCATATTTTAAGGTGTGGATCTTTTTGTTTATCAACTTAGTTTTTTACCTTTGTAATTGGAGATTTAGCCTATCTCGAATAAGACTGTTTGTTCTATATTTAAGCGTTTGATTTTTGGGTTCTAACAGAATCCCTAGCAGCTCCGTTATGGGAAAAGCAGATATTTCTCCCTTGTGTCTAATTTAACAAACTTGGGTCTCCCAACTCTTTCAAGAAGATATCTCGTTATAACTCAAGCTAATGGAGCCGAATAATATTTTAGTGAATGTAGGCCCGTACAATAGGAGCATGAGTTATCACAAAATGGAAAATAAACAAATTGTGTCGAAAACGACACGAAAGATATTGCAAGTAAGACCTCAAAAAATGGAATGACTAGAATGGAAAATAAACAAATTTGAGTAAGAGAGTGAACAATCACTACAATAATTGGCATACAAATGAAGATGCACACTTGTTAGAGTCTGTATGATGATTGTTTACCATCTTTTTCCACAAGAAAATATATCAAGAAACATAAAGTAAAAAAGTATATATTGGCTCAATTTACACTGAATAAAGCTTTAACTGATTTATTAGTTACTTGCTGGCGTATATGGTTTCTGCTAAGCAGTTTTTCACTGCTTCATTAGCCTTTTGAGGTTCAGTTCTTTCTTCTCGCTTCTTTTTCTCCCTGAAAACAGGAAACAAAATATACGAATCAATTCTATTTCATGGAAAGTGTCGTAGTTTTATAAGGTAAACAAGTACCTTTCGACATATTCTTTTAATAGTTCTTTGGCTTGAACAAGCTTCGAGAGCAGATTGCGATAAACATCGAGGTCCCTATCAACACTTTTCTTGTTGATGTTGAGTGCTGCACAAAGCTGCAATCCCAAAAGCAAGTCACAAAAATAGTATTCTAGTCCTTGCGTATTTAAGATGAAGGCTATATACGATAATGCTAATGTTGTTAAAAGTGAATGGTGTATATATGATTCATAAGGACAAGGGCATAACACCCTGTGTCCTGCAGATACACAAATCTAAACCATCAAGATATTAGCGTCAGTAAACCTTTGATAAATGCCCACAGCAAATTCAACAGCTTTGATTATTGTACACTACAACCAATTGAGAAAAGATGTAACAAGTAAATGTTTCTCTTTCCTTTTTGTAGACAATAAAGAGCATCTACTCATCAAGACGGTTCTATGTTCCTAATTAAAACTTAAGGCTAGATACAAGCATCAAGAGGATTTCCACAAAACTACAAGCTATAATAGTTCTTGAACAATGCAGAGAAGATTAAACCTCCGTACGGCTTTGTAGAAAGTTCTAGAGCCATATTTATAAGACAATAGCTGAAATTCAACATGCAGTTTCTATTTCATTTCATTTTTTTAATCAAATCATGAATATCCGCTAGTCTATCTTAAGAAGTAAATTCAGTAACCTTAGGATTTATTTGGATTGTGAATTTTTGGCTGAACCTATGTAAAACACTTTCTTTTTAGTTTTGAAATTATTCATCAATATTACAACTTGTTCATAAAACAAGTGTTTAAACATTATGTTCACTTCCATTTTGTGTCAATAATCTGCAAGACATCTTCTAATGTAGAACATAGTTAGGCCACATCAAGACCATTTATTTGCCTCTTTCCAAGGCCTATATGATGTCAAAGAACAAGAATGTAGTTCCTCCAGGATGCCCAATCTCAGAGAAAGATTATAATATTAATCCCATTCTTTTTCTTTTTGTTTTTACAAGTAATGTCTCTACTGCCACCATGGTACACACATTACATATATTCATGTATGTTTGTGCATATACACACACTTATGTTGTAAGCATCAGCACATACCATAGAATCAGCATTCAATTAATGGACAAAAGAACAGATAAGTATTGCTAGAATGTCTATTACCTTCTCCAAAATGGTGGGATCTGTTGCATTTGACAACTCCAAAAGCCGAAACAAACCAACAGCAAAGAACCGACTGTAGCTGAAACTTCCATTCCCCCCTGCTCTCTCTGCAATATCCTTCAAAATCTCCTCACATTCTCCTGTTCTAGACGAAAAATCAACCAATGAATCACCATTCTGAGCACGCGCCCACGTTTCCAGTTTCTGTGCATCGGCCCTGCAGTTTACAAAACATGTCAATCATTACAGATTGAAATAACCCAAATGAAATCGACTCGAATCTTGGTGGGAATTCAATGATAACCTGTACTGCTGCGGGTCTTCATTTAGCGCCTTGATATATGCTTGAAAGATAGCCTCTCGATCATCATCACTCGGGTATCCTTCCATAAGCTGATCATAAACAGTAACAAACCCCAAAGCAAACACCGCATCATAGCGGTAAGTCTTTTTGTATCTCATTAAATGCTGTTGCACAATCAATTCTTGCAGCACTGTGTTGTAGATACTCGGTATAGGCCTCTTGTAAGCATTCAAAAACTTCAATTTTGTCTCTGAAACTGGTGGTGGGTCTGACCGAAACCCAAATGTCATCCAATAGTACATCAAATAAATAGTAATAATCATGAAAACTCACCTGTTACAGTAGACATGCATTGAACAACGAAGCGAGAGCTTGAATCTGAAGCACGAAGGCTAATTGAATGAACACAGAGGTTTGTACGAACCCTAAAAGCGTAGGAATCGGGAAGAAGAGAGCGAGATGAAGATGGGATGTACGGTTTTCTTTCGGATGATGATTGATTGACTCCACAGAATGAAAGTGAAGCAACTGTCGTCATGATTCAGGCAAAATGCGGGATTGTAAGTGAGATTTTGATGATACCCAGATGAAATTAGTTCATAAACTGAAGAAAGAAGCCATTGAAGTTGCAGAGAGATTGTACTATTGTAGGGCAAAATCAAAATGGGGGTGAAGAGGAAAGGGGTCAAGTGAGGTCGAAATTGTGAGGCTTATCTGTTATCTATCGCAGGCTGAGATAACAGTTATCTGAGTTGTAGCCAATAGAGATCGAACACGTTGGATGGGGTGTGATGCTGACCTGGGCTGTTTCAAGAATCTTGATTGTTTACAGGTGTGATGTTCTTGATCTTGATTTTGATTTGCTCTACTATTGTTGTTCTAGTTGAAGTGTAAAACCTTAGGTTTAATATTTTTGTTCTCTTGGTATTAAAAGGCGGGTTTTTGAGTAGCTGTTGTTTTGTGATCTAATACGCGTAAGTTTAAGCCGTGTTTTATACATCAAATAGCAAAGCAATATGTCTTTTTCTTGAATCTTATGTGAAATAAGAGTTAAATCAAACACTCGGTATGTCTTTTTTTCTTAAATACGATACAAGGCTTATGGTTGATAATTATAATTTGTTACTATTGTTGTATATAGTAACAAATTATAATTATCAACCATAAGCCTTGTATCGTATTTAAGAAAAAAAAAAGATAGAGGAAAGACTCGCCTACACCTACCCTCCCCAGACCCTGCTCTTGAGTGGGATAGACTGGGTTTGTTTGTTTGTTTTGTTTTTGTTGTATATAAATCAATTATCAATCCATGTAGTTATAACAATCATAAAATGGTTAATGAATATCTATTTTTAAAAGTTAGTAACAAAATCCAAATTTTTTTAGCTTTAGGAGTTGATTTTTACCAAGCAACTATAGGTCAAGTATAATCTTTTATAAAAATTTAAGCTCATGCTAGATGATTTTCATAGAAAAAAAAAAACCCTTCTCATTTTCTTTGAAGTGTCTTAACGTGTTTTCTATGTTGTAGGCTTAGCAAGATATCACGTTATAGCAAGTTACAGGTCAGAATTCAACCACAAGAACCATGTGAAGGAGTACATATAGACATCACCCAGAGGATATAACCCATCTCAGATTTACGTCAACAATGACCTTTAACGTCTATTAGAACGGGAAAAGACCTTCGCAATTCACAATAAAATAAAAGTAAAATTTAAAGAAGCAAAGTGTTGAATCATGGCATATATTTACTAGTCGACTGAAAACACAACATGAACACAACAAAGTATACTATACATTTTGTGGAGGCTGATCAACACTGAGATGGCATCTGGTAATCATATATGTGATCATTCATTATATATTGTACTTTTGATTATTAATACATAATATATAATCCTAGTACTTACAAATAACAACCATCATGGTTACTCTATACCCATGTACTTGAGCTAACAGCCTCCACTATCCGGTTCAATTGAACTTAAAAGCCCGTTGCCTCTGAGCTGTGTGCAATGCTCTTCTGCGTCTGCCTGTCCACAAACGATCACCACAGACAGACCATTGACGTGTGCCTCTTGCATAATATTTACCGCATTGTCAACAGTCATTCCAGGTATCACCTTCATTAGAACTTGCACAACATACTCCCTCTTGTTATAGTTGTCGTTGTGCAGCATCACACGATAAGGTGGGGACATTTTCCTTGATTTCCTGAAACAGAAGGAGAAGTTACTAAACTGCAGTTTTCTAACACTATAAAAAGTTAACTTAAACAGGCATCCTTACTTCAACTCAAACTCTGACTCTCGGCCAGGAGTTGTTTTCTCTATAACCGGTTTATCCAGCACCCCACCACCCTTTTCCAGCCTTGGGGGTGCCATTGTCATAACCGTGATCCATTTTGTGCTTTGTTTATGAAGCATATATTTGTCCCCTGTAATAAGACAAATAATGACATAACCTAATATTAAATCACTAATAACACGTATTAACAGAAGCAATTTGCATAAATTGTTTAAGAAGAATCATTCTACAACAGAAACATCAGTTATTTTACCCATATCAAACTGATTTCGGAAGTTCACTTTATATTTTTGAAACAAGAATAGATACTCTTATATAAGCTAGGGTTCATATATGATGACGCATTCATGTCTATCATTATTCTATAGAGGAATACGCATCCATGCATTATTGTGTATCCAGAAAAGCACTAATCCACAAATAAAGATGAATGTATATTTCAGTTTGCACGCGTTCACAAGCAACAGGCTGATGAAAAAAAACTCAATGGTACTGCAAACAGGAAAAATAAAAGCAGGGAACAATTATTTACTTTATCTTCTCATGCATCCCAATCTACTACCAACCGACTTGAGTTATCTCAAATTCTTTAATCAAATCCGAAGTACAACTGATCTAATTTATAGCTGAGAATACACTAGTCTGGCTTATACAATACAAAGGATTAAGCTTACTGATGTAGAACCTTTTTAGGTGAAACAATACTATTTTTATGTCTTTAAAACTGTCTTTCTGCTTCAAACAACGTAACAATTGGGCGGTCATACAGAAAAGAATGCATTAGCTTCAGGAACCAAATGTATTTCAGATATCAGTGAAGAACAATGAATAAGTTTCTTGTCCAAGGTCAAGCATGTGCTCAAGGGATACAACTATTCAAGCAGATGTGATAAGATCAGAAGAACCGCATAAAACACAATCAAACAGGCACTGATGCTTCTTTGCTTTCAAAATACATGAAACCACTATCAAATGCTATAAATTTCTCCCTTCTATTGCAATTCATATAGCAACACATACGATTTGTAAGCTGTTTCCTCTAATCCTGAGAATTGCATAATTTACGATTAACTTCATCAGTTCCGTGCGTTCGTTTTGACTAATTAACCTCAATTAAAGCCAAACAAGCGCGCTAAAAAGTAAAAACCCTAGGGTGTCAATTTCATTAGTGGATTAATATTGTAAACAACCAAAGCGAATTGATTCAATCGCCTAAGGCACAACCAAAAACCTAATTACAATCAGAGAACAGAAAGCTTGATCGTTACAAACACGAAACAGCTAGTTACTGGATCGATTAACGAATTGAATTCATCAAATGGAAATACAAACAGATATATGCGAGTAATCGACGAATGAATTGATAAAAGAAGGGATTTTGAAACCTGATTTGGAGTGAAGAAGACCCTGGTTAGGGGATGGAGTGATTCGACCGCAAATGGCAGTCTCCATGACCAAAATCTCTCTTGCTCAGTCTCTTTGTCTTCTCACCACACACTCAAGTACTCAACTACCAATAACCAGATCTTTTTCGCTCATATAAAAACCATGGCTTTGTGCCTCTAAGTCTCTGATTTTTTTCCTATTCCTACTCGCTTTAGAAAATCCGTATTAAACGGGTTGAATAAATTAAATATTATATTATAAAAAATAAAATAATATTTTAAGATATGATATGATTAAAATTAGATATGAGTAAGTACTATAAGTAATAAAATAGTGATATTAATTTTTTATAACTTTATTTTTATTTTTCTAAAAATTTTGTTTTAAAACAAACCGTATAAAAATATAAAATTTTAAAATATTTCATTATCATAACTCCTAAATTAAATTATTTTTGGTTTTTAAATAATTTACTTTTTAAAAACAGTAATTTTATAATATATAGGATGTTTAAAAAGAGATTGATATTTTAGAAAAAATATTATTTATAAAAATTTATTTATTTAGAAATAACATTAATAAAAAATCTTTTTCTTAATTTGTAAAAAAATATTTTAATCTAAAAAAATGTTAAATAATATTATTAGTAATTAAGGTAATTATTTAATAGGAGAGAGAGACAGAAAAATTTTGATGAAAAAAATTATAATGCTGACACATGTCATACCAAATTACTATTTTATTATAATAGGTAGATTGTCTGGAGTAAATTGCATTATTAATTTATTAGTCAATCAGATTTCATCAAAATAATTGATTTGTTGGCAGATGTTGAAGACACGGGTAAGGTCTTGATCACCTTAATATTATGGTTCGAACAATATATGAGACAGACTCATGTATAATGTATAAAGTATAAAGTATAGCGTATAACATATGATTACGTACATCAGGTTGTAAAATGATTCGATTTTTCTTGTATCTTCTGGGAAATGAGAGGTAAGTCAAATATTAACTAGGCTTATTTTGTAAAATGATATATTTCTCTCCCACCCAAATTATTTTCAAAATTAAATATTATGAAGCCTTGGTAAGTTTTTAAGAGTTGCATTTTCACCCCTAAACTTAGCATACTTGTTCCTTGATCTTAGAAAATAATAATTTTTTATATATAAATAAACCATAACACCAACGCCAATATCATTATATATCTTTCTCCCTTGTCTTTAGTTTAACAAACTTGGGTCTCGTAATCTCGTAGCTCTTTCAAAAGATGTTAAAGCTTTAGCTAGTGGAGTCGTATAATGTTTTTAGCAAATGTGATATCGTTCATCGGCTACCTCAAGTAATGAACCCCAGATAATATTTCATGTTACAAAATTAACCTTGACAAAGAACCTCATCAAAGAAAGTGAATCATTGACCATAAGAGCCGTTGGATTAGTAGAAGCCCTAAAAGATCAATACTTTGCGCAATAAAAATACAGAACTACAAATCAAAATATAGAAGAGAAAATAAAGTATCCCAAAGAGTCTTTAAGGAAAGTCTTGTAGTCCTAACTAAGCTTTTGTTAATTAGATTATAGAAATAGGTTACAGTTTGGTTTTCCACCAAAGGTTGGTTTTAAAGACCATGATCACTCTATCAAGATAATGTATGTTTGCAACAAGCACAACATATCTTAACCTCAAGTAGAGTAGAATCAACAACCTAACCTAAAAACATAAAGTTTTTAAAACCATATCAAATATCATCTAGCATATGTACAATAACTCAGACAGCAGCCAGTGAAGGAATGAAATGAAAACAGTTGCCATTGATAAACCGACGATTCTCAGGTGTAAAATCAAAGAGCTGGAAGATAGTTTTCGGAAAGAATCCACCTTGATTATGACTCTTCTTGCTGAAATCACAAAGCTGAGAGATAGTGTTCAACACAAACTTGTATTGTATAAGTTTCCCAGGAAGCTCAAGCAATACATACGAATCTTCCTCTCCTTCCCCTAGCACAAGCGATTGAACAATAAAATGCAGCCCAAGGCGCGTCACCATGTTAGGATAAACCCTAATAACCTCCTCAAGATCAACATGATACTTGATAGACACCAAAGAATAATCCTTCTTGATCTCATACACATTCAATCTCCTGAACCTGCAACACCGCACCACAAGCAGCATACCATCACAAGATTCAGCTAGAAACTCATCAAGAATTGTCCCATAAATGGTGGTATCAGGTGTATCAATATCAATGTAATGAACCAACTCCTCATCTAGCTTCAGATACACAAGCCTGTTAGGAAAGCTCATCCAATGAATGGCATTATGCCCATAAACACCGCCATCGATATCCACCAAATCATCCATACTTTCACCAGATACCCTCCATTTCCCTGATTCTGATGAGTAAATCTCTATCATCATAACCTTACACATGTAATTGCATACAACTTTGTATTGAGATGACTTTGAAGGATCAAAAGCTAATGTCATATAACAACCTGTATCAGGATTGTAATTATTATGCTGAGGAAGTGTTGTAAACCTACTAGTTGTCGGATTGAACACATAATACTTTTGGAAATCGTTAACGCATAGGAGTAAACCATTGCATGATTGGAGAATTCTTACAGCACCGGAGTCAAAACCGAGGGTTGTAAACGGAGATTTGGTGATCGGGTCACCGGAATCCAATGGAACATAGTGGTATTTCGATCGAGCATCCCAACCTTCGAAAAAGAGGCCTGATGGAGGATCGGGGTTAGGGTTTCGTAGGAGGGAGAAACTTGAGCTTTTGATTATGGAATACCATTGCTTTGATATTGATGTGAATCTGATAAGTGAAATCACCGGTAATCGGAGAAAGATTTCCGTTAGGAGATCTTGGTTAGACGCAATCAAATCAGCAGCAGATGAATATGATGAATTTGATGAATATGATGAATTTGAAGATGAAAGAACGGAGGTTGAATTGGTGATTGCATCTTTGGTGTTCGTTGGGGGGATGAATGTTAGGGTTTGTAACGTTTGTTTGTTGTTGTCGTTTGCCAATGCCGGTGCGATTGTCTCCGGCGACACGTGGTTTTCCGGCGAGACTCCGGTGATCTGTTCCATGAGTTTATTTGGCTCCTGTGTTTTGTGAATTTTGACCGTCTCAATTTGGTCAAATTTAATTTCAAAGCTTTGACTTTTAATCCGTTGAAATTAGAATTTAGAAGGGTCCCTTTATTTAGACACCATCCATTTTAAATCAACACCCATGAATCCTATACGTCGCGTATGGGTCCATACGCGGCGTATAGGGTGCGTTGCTGATTTGACGTTTTATACCCTATACGGGACTTGTGACCCATACGGAAAGGAGCTATACGCCGCGTATGGGTCCATACGCGGCGTATAGCTTATATATATATATATTTTTTTAATTTTTTGAGTTTTAATATATATATATATTTTTTTTAATATTAATATTTTGAAAGGTTAAAAGATATTTTTTTTATTTTAATTTTTTTTATTTTATTATA
>BJCN01339513.1:0-13255 GCA_018326445.1 Flaveria brownii
AGTGGGTAAAAACGGGGTGTTAAACCATAAATTAGTACTTCGGATATACAAATATAGTTAAGTTTTATATATAACTATAAAATATATGTATAAATCATATATAAATTACTTATATTTAATTACATATATAAATATAATTAAAATATAGTTAAATCCGGTCCAACCGGTCCGACCGGTCCGACTGGTCCGACCACCAAACCAGTAAGGCGTCCGGTTCGACGTCCGATTCGGTTCTGAGAACATTGATTAAAAGATGATGCGGAAATTAAACAAAAAATCAAATTCAGACGAGACGGATTCAAAAGCTTTGTCATCGCCTCTCTCCTCGTGTTGCATCGTCATCGCCTTTGCCATATTCAAAAGCTTTGATTGCAGTGGGTTATGATTTGAAGAATTAGATGTTGGTGCTCCTGAGCAACGTTTTAATTGTCGAATGGGTTCCATATGTTCAAAACCCATCAAAGTTGGGTGTGAGACTAGACCAGTTTTGTAATTCATAGGAAAATACAAAAGTGTGGAAGAATGAAGAAGTCGAAGAAGATTACCAAAAGAAAAGAGGACCTGACCTTTAAAAACATGGAACGATACTTATAAGAAATCTAATGCATAAACAACTTGAACTATATGCGTAAGAAATTACAAAGTGACGTGCTTAGAAAATTGTAATTTGAAATACGAAAGAGCAAAGGACAAAAAAGAATGAGAGGGTATGTGAAAGAATGAACAAGTCAAAGAAGATTACCAAATTAAAAAAGGAGATCTGATCTTTAAACACATGGAATGATACGTGTAAGAAATATTAATGCATTAATTAAGTACTTGTACTGTATGCATAAAAAATTACAAAGAGATGTGTAGCGTATGCTTGCACCTTAAAATGCAAAAGCACAAATGAAAGAGAAGTATGAGAGGGTATGTGGAAGAATGAAACAGTTGAAGAAGATTACCAAAAGAGGACTTGACCTTTAAACATGTGGAATGATATGTGTAAGAAATACTAATGCATCAAAGACTTGTACTATATGCATAACAAAGTACAAAGATATATGCAATAGAAGCTTGTACCTTAAAATACAAAAGAGCAAAGGACAAAGAAGAATGACAGGGTATGTGGAGGAATGAAGAAAGAATATTTCAAAAAAAAGAGGAACTTAAACACGTGGAGTAAAATGCGTAAGAAATAATAATGCATCAAAGACTTGTACTATATGCATAAAAATACAATAATATATGCAGTAGAAGCTTGTACCTTAAAATACGAAAAAGACAAGGACAAAGAAGAATGAGAGGGTATGTGAAGGAATGAAGAAGTCGAAGAAGATTACCAAAAGAAAAGAGGACTCGACCTTTAAACACGTGAAACAATACGTTTAAGAAATATTAATGCATCAAAGATGGTATTATATTCACAAGAACTTACAAAAATTTATGCAGCAGAAGCTAGTACCTTATGTTATGCATTATGACTTGCCGGTTTCGGAATTAAGTTAAATTGAATGCTTTGCTAATATAAGCCATCGACATTGCTTATTGCTTAGTGTTTATTGAGTTATAGCAAATGGAATTACCGGTTGTTACCTAGTTTTTGTCGCGGTGACGGATGACTGTTTTCGGTACAACTGCGGATGATAGCTTTTGTTTTAACTTTTAATCCTTGAGATGAAAAATTATAAATAATATATTAAAATATAAATATAAATAGTTAAATAAAACAAGTAATTTGTATATAACATAAGTTAATCATACGTATAACTGTAATGTTGAGATCTTTATGAAATTTTACACATATTTATTGATCGAGTACTTAGATATATAAACGTTTAAATAATTTGTTTGTTGTTTACTGTTAAAAATATATTAAGTATAGATCACTCAGATTAAGGTGATATCGCTCTTGAAAAAGTATTCTGTTTTTCAGAAAATATAAAAGTTTTATCTTTTAAAATAAATAATTGAGTAAATTACACGGATCGTCCATGATGTTTGTTCAAATTTCATATTTCGTTCATGTGATTGAAAAATAACATGTTTAGTCTTAAGGTTTTGAAAAACGTAACACGTTTCGTCCCTGTGTCAAACGACGCCAGTAAGGTGTGAGTCCTAATGGTAAATTAAATGGTATGTTTCACAACTAAAAAATTATAGGTTTTGGTCTTGCATTATATAATAATAAAGAATACTTTCTGAAAATCTAGATGTTACGGTTAAAAAAACTACATAATAAAAATGTGTCTGACCTCCTTTAGTTCTTCTTGTTCCTAGACCTCATTTTAGTAAATTTTCAATATATTTTATGTTTGCAACTCTCATTAGCAGACCCAGTATGTCCCTATGTGGATCGTCCTCGCCCATAAAAAGATTAATATTAATACACGTTGATATAATTTCAAGAGTCACACCATGGAATTTTGACATCATGTTAAAATTGATATTTTATCTAATTAGAATATTTTTAAAAGTTGGTTACTATTTTATAAAATTACTCCTTTTACAAATGTAATTTTATTATACACTAATTAACATATAAGAACTATAAACTAGATGGGCCATTACTCTTTCGTTATTTAAATTTAACTCAATAATCATATAATACAATTAAGCCCAATACTCATGTTAAACAATTAGCATAAACGATTATTTGTTTTTGTTCTAGTAGCATTCTAAACACCACATCAAATTCAATCTAGCATGAGAGCGGTTGTTGACATACTGTCACTCCAATCGATCAATCATGCCAAGTCTCCTAATTAAGCTCGAAGTTTGCAACTTTTGTAACTGTTGACCGTCACCGACTCAACCGATTACTCTAAGTTTTCTTTTATTATTTGATTATTTGTTAGATTATCGATAAGTAAATAAGATTATTTGCTTTATTATTCGATATTTGATTGTTTAATTATTTGAATGTTAATTTGTGTGTGCTTTGAGTTTGGATAGGGTTAGCTTCAAACTTGTTGGTTGATTCCGGGCCTAAGTTTGTAAATTTAGAAAACATGAACATGAACATGATTGATTTGATTTTATCTTTTTATTACATGACCAACTCCACCTAAGTTCATTATTGCTTTCTATATGTTATGTATAATGAATTGGCTTGCGTAATGCGTAGATGCTGCCGAGTCTCTTTTCCGACCAGCCTTAAATACTAATTATATTATTATTATTATTATTATTATTATTATTATTATTATTATTATTATTATTATTATAACTATGTAAATATTTGGTAAATAGTATTTAATTAATAATATAATAAATATAAATATATATAAAAAAATATAAATATAATTTAATTTAAATTATTATAAATTAAGTAATACTTAATATAGTGAATATAATTATATGCATTAACTCATGTAGAATAAGTTTGTTAAATGATGATATTTTAGAAACACTTGCATAAAACACTTGTGCCATATGCTTAAATAGTTGTCCTTGACGTATTACAAAAATAATAAATTAACAATCTACCTATGTGTTTTGTATTATGTAGTAGTAGAAGATATGTAGAACCTTTAGCTTATAAAACAATCAAAGAGAAAACAAATAAGTTTAAGACATTAAAATGGATTTATTACAATAAACATTAAAACCAAAACTAAAATTAGTGAGACTTATTCTCAGTTTTGTTTGATTTAAATAGTTAATTGTGATTAAGCATATTTCCAATGTGGACAAGAAATAGAATATACATAGAAACGAGGGGCCCTATATGAGCTTGCCAATGCAAGGTACAACTACAGTTGCACCATGTACAACCATACAAAGCCATAACCATTTTAAGATCTAGCCATAATGTTGACCCGTTTTAACCTATAAATACAACTCATATCAACCGTCCATCTCCATAGTCTACAACACTCTCAAGTTAACGAATTGAACATCTTTTAGCCTTAGAAAATCATGGGTGTCTTGACATATACCGAGGAGCACACTTCACCAGTCCATCCGGCTAGAATTTTCAAGGCCTCAATAATCGACTCGCACAATTTGATGCCGAAACTCTTACCGGATGCTATTAAAAGCATCGAGATTATCAAAGGTGATGGTGGGGCCGGAAGCATTAAGCAAATTAACTTTGCCGGAGGTAAAACATATATTTTTATTATACGCATAGTTGGAGTGACCAGATGGGCACGTTAGACCGGTTCGATAATAGGTCAAGGTTACGTCGAGTTGAAACAATTTATTTTTTTATTCTAGGCTTTAAAAAGGAGATGTTATTTTTATATAAAATTATAGAGATTATTATGTATTATAACATGTGTGTTCTTGCTAGCTCACTCGCTTGTTTGATTCAAAATTTTTATGTAGGGTTTGTGAAGCACAAAATAGATGAACTCAATGAGAATACATTCACATACAAGTACACTTTGATTGAAGGAAATGGCATATCGGACAAGATTGAAAAGGTGTGTTATGATATTAAGTTTGAGGGTTCACCTGATGGTGGAACCATCTCCAAGATGACCACCACCATTTACACACATGGTGATTTTGAGATCAAAGAAGAAGAACTAAAAGCAGGCAAAGATAAGGTTTTAGGGCTTTACAAGGTTGTTGAAGACTACCTTGTCAAAAATCCTGATGCTTATGTTTAAGGATTCTCATGGTAACTTGTGTTGTATCTCAATTTGGTGTTTTTAATATTCCCATTGTTTTCTTTAAATAATTATCACATCATCAATAAAGTTTGATTCAATAAGTTGTTTCTTGATATATAATGAAGAGTAACTAATGTATAATAAAGCATAGGGGTGTAAAAATTTTTTATATGAGGTGATGCTAACACGATATTTACAGGTTGTGTACCAATTCCAAAGGTTGTAATTTACTAATAAGAGTTGTATAGTTTACAATTAGAAAGTAATGAATTTTTAGTAGTTGAGACCATGACAAAACACTTGTGATTTAGAACTAAACATATGATTTTAACAACGTATTCTTAGAACCTTTTAAGATAAATACGTAACAATAATCATAACATGCGTCTTGTAGGATTTAAACCTCTAATCTTTTAGTTGCGGGAAATATCAGTGAACCATTAAAATCTTCTTTGGCCATAACTAATTAAACATATGATTGGGGACTATTTACTTATAATATGTATGTGAAAGATATTATAAACTTTAATGACTAATTTGTTTATTTTATCTGAAAATAAATAAATAAAAAATATATTAGTGTTTTGGATTAAATATATACGAATAAAATAAAGAAGTTAGGACTTATTTTCGTCTGATTGTATCCACTGGAAAAACTTTGTAGGAGTAATGGGCTTCATGTCATCATCCAACCCATTTTAAAATGCACATCTTAATCAACATAACTTTAAAATTCACCTAAAGAAACAAAGAAAGTTACAAAGATTGACATCCGGGTATAAATTTATAAGGTTTTAAACATATTTTAGCCTTCTTTACTTTTCTTAAAAAAACTAATATCACAATTAAAAGTTACTTGAATTATCCTCATCATTTGAAGAGCCTCCTCACAAATCATGAAGTATATGTTGGAAAAAGTATGTTGATATATAAGTTACACATGAGCATCCCAAGGGTCGTGCATGCACGTAGCATTGACGATGAGTTCAATGTAACGCTTTGATGGCGTATATCACACACTCCTTCACCATGAGCTGCCTTAGTATTTTGGCATGGTTCATGTGGACGGAGGATCTTTTTTTTGATCAGGTGGGACAGAGGATGTCGAGTTCCTCTAGTACGATTGTGGTGATTAGAAGAACTTTCCTACTAGTGTGAAGCAGAACACGACTGGTTATTAGAGGTTCTTCGAATGGTAGAGCAAAGGGTCTTCTATCTAATTAGAGGATGTCGACTTTCTCTACTAAATTAAAATTGAGGTTTCCGTCAATCCATTAAAATGGCATTTAATATTTAAATTAACAAAATTTTGGTTTTGAGTTTTTACATAGAGTTCATTTTACACGATAGAAAAAACAAACTATACACTAACTTCGTATAAATTAGAGGGGAGTACTCTTAATTTAATCGATTATCATCTTCTTTTTCTTTTTTTCCCATACATACCTAGAACTTCATTTTACCGGTGCAACCTCAAGTGTGAGGAGATCTCCTATTAATATACCTATTGTTTCGCCAGTTGTATCCTGGAACACAAACAACTTCCCTAAAGAAGATTTGTTCAGCCACAACTTTTGACAAGTTTGTTCATTATCGCAATAAAAAGACGAATATGAAGATGCTCAATTGGTTAAATGCTAGTGTCAAGAAGGTTTCTTTAAGGTTCTCATTGAAGAAAATAGTTTGAATCATGGTAAAGTTATATTTAATATCTAAATTTTCATAAATTTTTATAATCAATGTTGTACCAGACTATTTTTCCTCTAATAAAAAGAGCATCGTTATTTATTATTTTAATGAAAACTGACGTGAAGTCCTACAAGATAAATACTTGTTTCCATTTGAGAAATAGAACAAGAACTCCCATAATTTAACAAACATTACACTTGTAATTAACTCATCATAGAGTTCAGGGTATCTTTTGTAATTCACTCTAAAGAAGTGATCAACACGTAATTGTGTTTACCTAACATTAGCTTTGCTTTATAACTCAAGACAAAATTTTAATGTAAAAACACCTTCATCCAAAGCCTTTTTATATACAATAATAATCATCCAAACTTTGGTATATTAAAGTCCACAACTTGTAAAAAACTGAACGAAAAAGTCACAATTCTCCGGTGTTTGTTTTCTCTTTAACGTTTTTAAACTAGTCTAAAATGTGCCTATTATAAATATATATTTTTTTTATTTTTTAATGAGTGTAGTTGGTTCGCATTCCTCCGGTAATTGATTTCTCTTTGACGGATTTGTGGGATATTAAAAAATAGTTCAAGGTGGTATTTAAAGGAGGAAGATAGTTTAAGCAATAAATATAAATACACCCTATATATCAAGGATTATAGAGGATTTAAAGCGACTAGTTTCCTTTCAATAAAAACTTTATTCATTTAGAAAAATTTTAACTTATTTAAAATAAGATGGTATAAATTTGCATTTATAAAGATCTTAAAAGTCACTATATCAAGACAATCATTCACATTTTTTAAAATTGTGTGTGTAAATTTTAAAAACGTTAATATATAGATACTGGCTTTCTTGTGTGGTGGTGTTCTGAGGGGCACCAAATTTGTTGATTTAGGCCCAAATGAGGCGTTAAAATCGTCACATCCTAACTTTTTATTTGAACGATCAACTAATAAAGTCCGACTATGTGGGATACCCCAATGGCGAAAATGCACCATATACGTTCACGAGCACAGAAAACGTTAGGTAGCCTAAGCCCACCAACGATCAATTCTAGAGAAAATTCACCACCTGAAGGTCCACTGCTGTATAACCCGACCTACTAATAACATTTTACCGCCGATAAGACTCGAACTTGCAACCTCTCTTAAAGGAAGACATGAGGCTACCACTCAACCAAATGGTTGGTGGTCCACTACATCCTAATTAAATGAGGTTTTAAACTCATGTTTAATCAAACCCTTAACGATCGTTCTAATTGATGAGTGAATCAATTTTTTTCACTTAAATAATCTTTAACTAAAAGAGATTTTAAAATCACTACACTTGTTTTAAAAGGTTTTTAAGAAATTTATATTTGTCTAGATGATACTTTTACTAAATAAATCACTACACATAATTTAATAACAACAAAAACTATTAAATCATGCTTTTCGGATATTGACTACTTTAATTAAATGTTAAACACTTAAACTGTAACCATAAGAAAACCAACATGTTTTTGTCCCTTTGGCTTTCGATACATTTGGCTCCTTGGCTCCGGAGGCTATTCGTTTCTTGACCAGGGTCCAGCGGGTTATTCACAGTAATGTCTCGAGTCCACAGGGGCAAGGATATGTGTTTAGTAGATTAGGGTTCGCAATTTAGAAAGGGGTGACGGCGCAGCTTGTTGCCCGTCTACCTGCTATCATGATGTAATATTTCAAGGTTCTATCAATAAACATGTATTTTCTATTAAATTTCGATTGAAATGCAATTGGAAGCATAAATCTTATATATACTTCTACTCTACTTTATGAGTTAAATTGTTTTCTAATTTAATGTAAATTATATTTTATTTTATTTTAGAGGGTAACGAATTTATTTGATGCTATCATACAAATGTGTTTCTTTAGAATTTCGAAGAATGACAATTTTTATTATCCCTATATTTTGCAATAACAACTAATAAAAATCAAAAACTTATTGTCCATGGTAGGTTTGTTTTTGTGTCAATCGGTTTTCATATATGGATAATAATTGTACGTGACGATATAAAGAGTTAAACATTTAGTGTTGTATACATGTTTTTTAACTCATGGATAGTTATATGTTATATTATTAAGAGTAAAGATTATAGACAGAGTGAAATTACCACTATTATATGATAAGAGTAAACTTATTAAAAGACAAGTAATGTGATGTACAAGAGATTTTTAGAGATATATAGTTTTCACCTATCAATGTAATTGGATTTCTATTATTAAACATCGAAAGTAATGTTTTTGTTTTTGATGATATATATATTCTATTCAATGAACTAATGACGTGTAATGGTTTAAACTAACCGTGTAACACACGGGTTGGATAATTGAAATAAAATTAAAAATATATTTTCTTATCATCTCAACTAATATCAATGATTACACTCGATAAATATTATTTCATTACAACTTACACATGTAAGTCATAGACGTGTAAAACTTCCTTGTAAAGCTCACTTAAAGTAACATTAGTACACTTCTTATCCTTATCTAAAACCATCAGTTCAATCCTTCTCTACCCTTAACTCTTAATAAAACGACATAAAGTTAACCGTATGTAATAATAGGTTCTTTTAAACACAATTCAACTCTTGGCAGAGATTGTCATTGACTTTTCTTTATCATCATTTCAAAAAATACGACCGTAGCAAGATGTTTTACTTTAGTCTTGAAAGGAATTATTTTGTATGAATGTGTCACAATGAATCTTAAAATTAACCTTTGATTTTTAATGTTACTTTCAGATATAACCTTCGCTTCTGTAGCACGAGTGATATTACATTGAGTTTAGTTTCGTTACAGAATCCATCTTTTGATCAATATTTCAAGAAGCATTAATGATTAATCAGAATATAGCAAGAGCATTTTAAACTAATATTTGATCACAAGTTCACCTTCCTAAACATGCATTAATGATTGAATAGAATATGTTGTTCGCATACATATAGACGAAAAACTATTTGATAATTCAATTGTGACTGATTATGATGACAAAAACACAACACCAGCTAAGGAAGTTACAAAGCCCATCAAGAAAAAGTCTTTCCTTTTTATCATGTTAATCCTCCTGGGTAAAGGACTTTGTAAGGGTCACAAGTTTAATAACTTGGTATATCATGTCATATTTATGCATAAAAAAGTATAAAAACATAGAGGCGTTGCATAAATATAGATTTAGTAAATAAAATGATCTAGATTAGTGTATGCATGTGATTTCCGTAAATAAAGGTGGAGCATACATATATCAACCGAGTTCAAGATGAAAAGACTTAAAATGAACCCTGAATACTTGTCTCGTCAAACTTATGCAGAACATTTCCATTCTCCAAGAAATGAAATCATTAATTTCTACATAAATAAAATAATATTTATAAAAACTAACTGCATAAAAAACTCACCTTTTGTTTTCGGATGAAATCAAGATATATTAGTTTAGTTTGAGAGGAATCTGATTATTTCCCTCCATTAATATTCCCTAAGTGGAGAATTGCAGGCAGAACATGGAATATCGCTTCCTGTAAGGGAAAGAAACATTTTAGATTACGCAACATTGATACATTATAACAAAATATAACATGTATTACTAAACACCTGCTTACCTACTCACAGATTTCCTAACAACACCCATAGCATGTTTATTGCAAGGTAATCTTTAGCGTCATCAACTCCTGTGAGTTCATAAACATTTTATTGATTAAGATAATGAAACATTCTTAGTTTCTCCAATTTATACATTTAGGCACCTGAAAATGCACAAGTTTATAAACAATTTGATTGATTAAGGTAACGGAAACCATTACTCCATTAGCTTATGATCTGCCCATTGCTTCAGAAGCTCACACAACATAAACTCCTCATATTTTCAATACTTTTAAAAGAGAAGTCAAAATGTAAGAATTAATTACAGACCTAAAATTTGAAACTTTAGGCATGTGGATGGTTATCTAAAACGTTAAATTAGAAGGGCAAAGTACACACTAAATAGAAACATAAATTTTAAAAATTAGGCACAAATAAAAACCAGCTTATAACCATCATCATTTTAGCAAACACTTTTATTTGAACTGAATTATTAATGTCAATATGTTGATGTGGCACCACTTAATCCCATGCCACATATTTGCCACTTAAATGCATACCACATATTTGCCACTTAAATCCATGCCACATATGATAAAAGAAATGCTTAAGTGAAAACTTCAAATTGATTTTCCATAAGTTTTTTTTAAACACCTTTTGCTAAAATGTCAAATGAGATGTAACAATACTATTGAAATCATTAAGAAGGTTAACTTCTATTGTGTGTAATCTAACCAAATTAGAACTGTGAAGCTTAATCTTACTTAAGATTATGACCAACTCACCAAAGCCAAGACTATCGTTAAAATATGCCCACACATTGATCATAAGAAGCAAGCATTCCCATGTTCTATGCTATGGCCCTAACAACGGTGGGACCTGCATCTTTCCAAAGAGCCAATACACTTTTTTAATCATACATATGATGAAGACGTAAGACAGTGGTAGTAGTACGCAAGCAAGAAAGAACCTTTAACATCTATGTGAACCTCAAACGTCTGCAGTTTCTTGGGAGCAATCCATTCCTATTTCGCAGGTGTCTAAGGGGCAACCAATGTATGTTAAACACAAAATAAATTTGATTCTGCATCATAAATATTTATTTGGTTTTGCAAAAAGCTATTGCACAAGGCCTTTAGATTATAGGCAATCTGTATGTGTATATATATATAGTTATCTTTTCTTTAAAATTTTACAATTTAAAAGGCTTTGTTTTCTAAAAATTCCAAGATAGCTATTAACTATTTTAGTCATAACATGTTATAGGTGTTTGTTTCTTTATATAAATGGTAAGAGAGTAAAATATAAATGTAAGCCGTTTCTATCGTTTTGTACCTACTCCATCTTTGCATCAAGACTTGTAGCAAAATGAGATTTTTCTTGTCGAGTGATGAACAACATCCCCATATAATAGATAGTAACACCAACCTCTATCAGCATATTATTAACATCCCATATAGTCAACAATCTTGATTAAAATAAACCTATTTCAAGTGTTTTCACATATATCTATACAAATTCAATAAAACTACAAAATATAAAAAAAGAATCAACATTAACAACCTAATCTGTCAATAATGATAATGGGTGATTACTGGAATTCTAGTTCATCAATATAACAACCTAAGATCAGTTACCCACAACACTCAATTGAATTCTTATAAAATTTAAAAGGTTTAGGGCTACATCTGCTTCAATTTGATGTCTTCTAACAACCTGGGAGTACCGTCACCTTCACCCAATTCTTCATTTTATTTTCTTCTAACAACCTGGGAGTACCATCACCTTCACCCAATTTACTCAATTTTGTTATTCCTTTCTCTATTTAATCTAGAAAAAAGGAAACTTTAATCTAGAAAAAAAGAAATTTTGTCTCGTAAAAGATTAAGTATGTTCACAACTAAGTGAGGAGAATGGGGTATCCACGAGCAAATCAAAGGATTTATTGCAGCAAGCAGGTCCGCACCCCTTTTAATTGTAAGTTAAAGCAAATAAAAAAATCTGAGCTTTTTGTAATGGAGTTGCCATAGCCAAATTACTACTTGCAATGTTTTTGTATTACAACTGTAAATGTGAATGTTTGAAGATTAAATAGGTACACAAAATACGTCACTAAATCAACACAAAACAAAGTTAATCTAATTCAATCAAATCATTTATGAATACACAATTCCATGAAATCCATGTTCAAAGTTGCAGATCTAAATCGTAGTAGAAATCAATGTATGAAAATTAAAATTTAACTAATAAAACACAAATCGATGAACTCTAATCCTAATAATATCATTGTAGACACATACCTTGATAATCGCCAGATGAAGAAGCAATGTGAGGAAGCACATTCGCAAGGTTGTTTAGATATATGAAAAGGAAATCAAAGTTCAGCCATCATCGATTCAAAGATTTGTGTTTAGGAAGTAGAATGAAAGATTAGCGGAAGAATAATACATTGTTAGAAGGTTTTCGTACCAGTGAAGATGGAAGAATGATTTGGATCTAGGGTTTTGTTTGTGAAAGAATAAAAGGGGATGAGATAACCGGGTATTCTCATGGGTTAAAAGGGTCCGCGTGAAACATAAATATGGGTCAAAGATTTAGGCGGGATTTAAAAATAAAAGTGGTCTAAGAGCTTGCCATGTGTCAAAATGATGGTTTAAAATAATGCCATGTGGCTCAAAAAACTTTGTTTTATTAGAGTTTATAGATACAAATTTTGTTCTTTAAATATTGTTAAAATTACGGATTTTACTCTTAAATTTTGATAGTTATACAAAGTGTCATTTATTTAAAAATTTATCTCATCTTTTGTCCTTTCTACTAACAAAAATTAAAATTTTCAGTTAGTTTTTAATAAATGACAGTTTTATCCTTACCATTTAAGGACTAAAGATGTAGTTTTCATTAGTCACTTGTTTTCTTTTTGCTTTTTTTTCTTTTATTACTTTACTTTTTTCTTTCAATTTTCGTCACCATTTTGTTATAAATATTATCTTAACTATTACTAATTAATTAAGTTTATTTTTTAATATAAATTTTCATATAAATGTTTTAATTAATTGGTGCAATTTATAACCCAAATATAAGTTATCTTACATAAAAACAATAGTAAAATAACACAAAAGTGTTTGAAATTTGGGATGGATTTTTGTAGGTCCATTGTGGTTAAAATATTTAGATCATTCTTTGTATATAATTATTCATGAATAAAAAATTTATAAGAATTTGAAATACATCATCTATTTTCTTATTAAAATATTTAAAGTATTGATTTAAACTAAAATTGGTTTATTAAAACGTATTTCGCAAATTTGACATAGTCATTATTTGTATCTAAATATTATGTAGTGTAAGGCCCCGTTCCCG
>BJCN01339527.1:0-11722 GCA_018326445.1 Flaveria brownii
AAAGCAGGTAAACCACTAATAATAGTGGTGGAGTTGGTTTCTTCTTGTTTATCCTATATATGGGATCTAAATCTGTATTTGTAATTGTACCAAGCTTAATAAAAACCTCCTAGTTACCTAGAGTGGACGTAGGTCAGAGCCGGACCGAACCACTATAAATCTTTGTGTTGTTCTTGAGTGTGTGTGATTTGTGTTCGTGTGTGACTCGTGTTTGATCTTAACAGATGGAAGATAAGGTGACATTAGTGACGTAAATAATAGATTCGTTCATTAGGTTTCTTCCAGGATTTTGGGTTCATCAGTGTCTATTTTTCACTTTATCAGAATAATAAAAATTATCAAGTTGATGACCGTATCAGTGTCTGGCAATGTTTCTGCTCATCCTTACATTTATTCACTGCTCAATCTTCCCAGTATTGTGATGAGTAGAAGACGTTGGCTTATGTACTTATTTGCTTACAAGAAAATTGACAATCAACAAGTCACACAAAAACAAATCTACTGATATACTACTACTTGTGTCTTCATGTTTTTCACTTTTTCTAATAGTAACATGCTTAATATATGATCAAAGCTCATTCATCATCCCTAGTAGGTTTTGGTAATCCTTTAATGATAATTTATGTCAGGTAAAAGTTATCAACCTGAACAAGCTACAGCACATCGGAGAGCAGAGAATTTGAGCTTTTCATCTGCACAGTACGTGCATAGGAACGGTTGTTCAGAAAATATATATAACTTAAAGAAGATCTACTTTGTTTCCGGATATTGGAATACCATATCTTCTCATGGTCTTGATCCTGTTACTGGAAACATGTTGCGATTAAGAGCAATGTTCTTGTCTGATGGAGGAAACAAAAAGTTTCACATGACGAATCATAAGCAGCAAAGAGCAAGAGGAATATGCAGATGTTTTGTCTCTTTGCCTTCTGAGAGCGGCAATTGGATTAAACCGGTGCAGCTAAATAATACCTGTATATCTAATATGCAAACTCTGCATCCACGGCATATTACTAGAACCCGAGCCGACTATAAATCTGAGGAGTATGAAATGGCAGAAACAGATTTGGGTTCACTTGTATCATCAGAAGGTGGAGCAAGTGAGGCGGTTCTGGTTGGAGAAACAAAGCCCTGGTGGGAGCAGTTTCCAAAGCGCTGGGTGATTGTACTTCTTTGTTTTTGTGCATTTATGCTATGCAACATGGACCGTGTGAGTTGTTTCTGTTATTTCCCAAATCTGAATTCTTTTCATTTTCAAAATTTTCAACTTTTTATGCTTTTTTGCCACACCATTTTTCACTAATAATCTCAAGCTAATATATTCTGCTTCTGCATTAGCATTAGTCCAAGTTACATGTTAGTACTTTACATAACAAGATACCAAAACATTTTGAATGTGTAAATCTTTTTTTTTAAAATAAATAACTTATCCTACTGCTTCAGGTGAATATGAGCATTGCAATACTGCCGATGTCGAAGGAGTTTAATTGGAACAGTGCTACGGTTGGTCTAATTCAATCTTCTTTCTTCTGGGGCTATTTACTCACTCAGGTTGGCTTCAATCTTTTGACAGTTCTCTAACATAATAAAGTGGATAGATGCTTGTCAAATATCCAATTTCTTACAGCTATGACACTATGACACTACATTTTCTATTATTTTCTGTTTGATAACTTCTTTTCAAATCTTGATGGTAGCATTTACTGGAGTTTAAGCTAAACAGATAATGAATTGATTCTGATTTCTTGTTTGTCTTTTCATAAGCTCTAATGACAAGTTTAGCTGTTTAGTTTACTGGGATCTTAGTACTATCATATTATTTCGCCAATGGGCTCCATTTATGGCTAGTTACCGAGTTAAACCAACAAGTTTGGGATATATCGGCTGTTCTTTTAGATAATCAAGCATCTCTTACTCCTTTCTAAGTAGTTTATTTGACGTTTCAGCATTCTTGCAAGAAATCTCATGCTCTAATTATGTTTTCATCTATTAATATAAACTAATATACTTGCAAAGCCATTTCTTTTATTTATTTAGTAAGCAATACCATTTATTTGCTCATATGCTGCTTTCCCAGTGCCCTCACATGTTGTCTTCCTAACTCACTTTCATTTAAGAAGATCTAATTTTATTTTTGTTGCATGTTTTCTGGTCGTAGATTGTTGGTGGTATATGGGCAGACAAAATTGGTGGCAAACAAGTGCTCGGTTTTGGAGTTGTCTGGTGGTCGATTGCAACCATTTTGACGCCTATTGCTGCCAAAATAGGACTTCCTTTCTTACTCATTATGCGTGCCTTCATGGGGATCGGCGAGGTTTGTATCTTATCTTGTTGCAACATCTTATCTCTGCTCTTCAGCTTCTAACAATATTTACCACAAATTGTGCATTATAATATCTAACTCCTGTCCGCTCCCTTTTTAATTTTTTTGAGATTAAACCTATTGCTTGAATAAGCTGTTTGTTTGTGACAGGGTGTTGCTATGCCTGCTATGAATAACATACTTAGCAAGTGGATTCCTGTCTCAGAGAGAAGTAGGTCACTGGCAATGGTATACAGTGGAATGTATCTAGGCTCAGTGATAGGGTTAGCTTTGTCTCCTATCTTGATCGAAAAGTTTGCATGGCCATCTGTGTTTTACTCCTTTGGTTCCCTAGGAAGTTTATGGTTTGCTTTTTGGCTAAGCAAAGTAAGTTTGTCAATGATCTATGTAGCAATTCTCACCTTTAATTTTACACGTCAATTGTTAATGGCATGATGGATCTTTGACTTTCTTCCAGGCTCACAGCTCACCGATCGAGGATCCCGAGCTTAGTGCTGAGGAAAAGAAGTATATTTTGGGTGGTAGCATCTCAAAGGAACCTGTCACTGCAATTCCATGGAAGCTTATACTATCAAAGGCACCTGTATGGGCTCTCATTGTTTCCCACTTTTGTCATAACTGGGGAACATTTATTCTTTTAACATGGATGCCTACCTACTATAACCAGGTATTACAAAATTCGGACAACCATCATTCTCGATCTTTATGCTTTTTATATAGTCTTATTAAATATACCCTTGCGTTATCACGATAGCTACACATATATGAAACATGCGAACTTTGCATAGGGGCTACTTCACAAAAAGCAACCTACTTACAGCTTGTTGGTCTGTTTTGATGATTACTTACTTTTGACCTGACATTGGTATATTTGGGTTGAATTGATGGGTTAATTTGATAGTTATGACTGGTTGGACGTGTTATATAGATGATGATACGTTTTAAAATCATGTTATTATTATTGGTCAAATGTCAGTCAATAGCTACATGCTTAAAACATTTGGTTTGTTTTGGTAATTTAGTAATTATACTTCTTATTCTTTCTGATGTGGTGATTAAAGTTTCTTTTGACAGGCTACTGGTTTAAAAAATCAAACGAACTAAAAAACACTCAAGGATTATAAATGCTAAAGCATATTAAAAGCGATATTTACAAAAAATCAGATTTGCTCGACGCCATAACATGTCTTGGACACTTGAACCAAGCTGAAACCATATTTCAATTTTTAAATTCTAATAGAAACTTTAACTTTTTTGATATCCAAATGGACATGTTCAAATCTAAACCAGAAACCATAGCCTGTAAAAGGCTCAAATTATCAAATCAGACGAAAGAAAAAGTAAAATTACCATGGACCAAATGCCTATCTACATTGCTATTTAGTGGGATTTGTGGCAATGATAATAGTTACAAACAAAAAAATAATTGCCACATCTGCAATTTAGTCAGTTCATTTGGTCATAATTACCAAAGCAGCCCACCAAACTAATTATGATTACCAAACTGCGCTAACAAGCTAAGTGGGTTGCTAATCTGTGAAGTTCACCCTAGAGCATATAGATGGTGTGTAGAGAAGACACATTGACAACTACATGTTTTCATCAGAACTAAGATAAGTAAATTTGTTTTTTTTTCAGGTGTTAAAGTTTAACCTTACTGAATCTGGACTATTATGTGTGTTGCCATGGTTGACTATGGCGGTCTTTGCCAACATAGGAGGTTGGATCGCAGACACGCTTGTTAGCAGAGGTCTTTCAATCACTACTGTTCGTAAGGTAACCATATATGTTTTTGTATATGAATTGATGACAGAAACACTCTCCTTAGATGGACCTGCAATTTACTGGAATTTTTGAATCTTGCAGATTATGCAGTCAATTGGATTCTTGGGACCTGCTTTCTTTCTTACTCAGCTGAGTCGTGTCAAGACACCTGCTATGGCAGTACTTTGTATGGCTTGCAGTCAGGTCTAACTTTGCATCTAACTTTGCATCAACCTTATTTTTAACCTGTCCAATGTTGATTATTGGTGATAGTTTGTATGTATGCGGGTGTGTGTGTGTTTTGGGTAGGAGAGGATTTAAGGCTGTTTTATGACCTGTGCCTTGTAGTTGACATGAAATTACAGTTTTATATGTAAATGGTGGCACGCATTTAAGATTTCCTGCCTAGTTTTGTAGAAATAGTTAACTATTAGATGATCAAATGATATAGAATATCCATAGGCTACCGAAGTATTAATTTGGTTTCATTTATGTAAACTTCAGCAAAAAACCCGCTGGAACTATTTTAAATAGCAAAGACGGTCAATAACATCAAAGCTTTTGTCGCATGACGAGTTTTAAATGACAAAAATAACCTTAAAGATAATTGCTTTCAATAGCTTCATACGATTATGCCCGTTTCTTTTACAGGGATCTGATGCATTCTCACAGTCTGGCCTCTACTCGAATCACCAAGACATTGGTCCCCGATATGCGGTTTGTACTTTCTAGTTTATTATTTCTTTTAGGTATGTTAACTCCGGGTTTCTGAAGCTAGTTCTTTTTTTCTAACTGCATCAGGGAGTGTTGTTAGGGCTGTCAAATACAGCAGGAGTGCTTGCTGGAGTCTTTGGTACAGCTGCAACTGGTTATATACTCCAGAATGGTAATTTTATAAAGTTTTCTGAAATAATTTTTGCTGATTACAGAAAAATAAACGATCCAGATTTAACATTAATAAGTTGCTTTATCCGTTGGCACCTAAGCAAGCATATATTGCACTATTGCAGGTTCTTGGGATGATGTGTTCAAGGTGGCTGTTGTCTTGTACATCATTGGAACTCTTGTTTGGAACTTCTTTTCCACTGGTGAGAAAATTCTTGACTGAATGAGCACATTAGAAAATGTTCAAAATATCGATATGCTAAAAGGTAAAACAGCTATTGCTCAAACGGGTCCTAGCCGAGGCCCGATGGGCTGCTCTTCAGATATATTGGGTCAAGCGTTGACTTGAGCCCGTAACTGGTTTACGCGATCAGTTTTTCTTTCTTCTAAAGGATTATTTGCTAATCTCGGGTTTTCACTGTTTTAAGTTTTATTTATTCTTAACATGGTCACAGATTACACGCTGCCCTTATTATATTGTTGTATAATGTTCAGACAATAAATGTATGCTTCCACTGCAATACATCTTGCTACATGTAACGAATTTCCTGAAACTAGTTGATAAGTTACATATGGCTTTACTTCACTAATTGTAATATCTATATTTTCTTTGCTTTAGTAATAGTTAAATCTTGACAGCCTAATGAAACTCAAAGTAGAAGTAAAAAAATTGTTTAATCATAAAGGTTGATGTTTCTTTCACTAAAAATCAACTTGTATAAGATAGTTTAGGGTTCAAGGTAAAAAAAAAAAGTAGGAGTTTAAATTAATTGAGATACTCCTGAGCTCCAACTTGAGATCAGCCTGTTATTCTGTTAATACTTTGTTCGAGCTCAAACATAACTGGTGGTCATATGATTAACAAACTTAACCTAAACCGTACATATTAAGTTCGACTGTTGTAATGAATGTGAACTAGCCTAGTATTTATATAAAGATGATTCTCATCGTATATAACAAATTCATGATCATATAATAAATACTGTTACATAAGGAATTAATAGAGAAATAACTAAATGATATATAATCATTTTATTTTATATAATACTGTAATTTTATACGTGTATAGATGAACTAATTACATAATCAGTGACATATGAGGTGCTTGACGGCTTATTAACAAATTGAGCTTGAACGTGACTCAACTCGTTTATATGTCTTGAGAATAACTTGGTCAAGTGTCTCGATTAGAAATGAAAAGTGCACGAATAATCTCGGTGTAAAATTGATCTATATAGAAATACGTTTCATGATTTCCAAATATCATCGTCGTAGATCGCTACTGATCTTTGAATCGGAATAATTAAGTACGATCAATATTTACTACGAAATAAATGTTACAACTCGAGACAAAAGAAGTTTCTAGCAAAGTTGCAATATAATATCCTTTTTAAAAGAAAAGATGGGTAGGTTAAATTAGTGCAACCAACTTCTTTATGCCTTTAATTCAATCTATCTCACTTCCTTTTGAAATAACTTTTCTCACAGATTAATGAAAATGAAATATATTAAAATAAATTGCTAAAATGACAAAACAACTTCAACAAACATCACGACAAAAGAGAAATACTTAACAAAAAGTATAAAATTTCACCAACAAGCATTAAAACTGAATGCATTAAATTATATCATATCATATCCATAATATGTCATATTTATTTCACATGAAAATGAAATAATTATGGTTAAAAATTTGCTTGAATATTATTTATTTTCCCATAAACATATTTGAAACAAGACTATAATGGCACAATAATAAATGAAATTGTACCTACAAGATGAAAATTGCATGTGAACCATATTCAAAGCAAAAGCTCCACCCCACGACCCAAAATCTGTAAATAAACAATATTCAAAATCCAACCTACCTTCATCAAACTTTATACGGATCAAACCACCCAACAAACCAAATCAAAGCTGCCATTAAACCACCCCAACCACCACCGCCACCTGCCGCTGCACCGCCGCGGCCCAGCCTCTACTTGCCACCAGCCTTTTCTTTCTTCACACTTTCCACAACTGCCCTCAGATCCCTTTCAAACACATTCACTTTCAGCCCATACTTCATGAACAACGTTAATGACATCTTTTGCTCCCCCTTGTGCCCCGCCACCACCGCGAGGCGGTGGCGGAGCAACACCGCCGCCGCTATCGACTTCATTTGCAAATATGCCAAATCTTTTCCTAGACAAATTCTTGGTCCGGCGTTAAACGCCACAAATCTGTAAGAATCATGTCTTATGAACTTTGTACCGTCTGGTGACAACCACCTCTCAGGCCGATAATCGAGACAATCTTCACCCCATGTTGACTTCATACGACCAGCAGAATATATTGAATAAGTAACTGATGACCCCGATGGAACAAAAGTTCCATCGGGTAACACGTCATCAGCCACCACATGTTTTGAGTCCTCTGGTACCGATGGGTATAACCGAAGTGTCTCTGATAACGCTGCCTTCAGATAAATCAACCGATCCACTTCCTCAAAAACTAACGGCTCGTCGGTCCATTTCGCCACGTCATCGCCACGTGTCTCCAGCAAGACAGTAGAGATCTCCTTTAGGATTTTTTCTTCCACCTTTGGGTTTTGAATAACCAACCAGAAAAACCAGCTCATCGCGACCGATGACGTGTCACGTCCAGCTAGGATGAAGTTGAGCGCCACGTGTTGCAAGAACTTGTCGGAATAGGATTCTTTCATTCTCATAAACCTTGATAACAAGTCATCATGTAAGCTTCCATCTTTGAGCTGAGTAGACAATTCTTGCCTACGTGTGCTGATGATGCTTGACAGGTAATCCTCCACGTGTCCGAGGCTTCGGCTCAAGCTGACCTCCAAGCCGAGCCGGAGCCATTTCCTCATTTTCCATATAACTTCCGGGAAAATGAACCGTTGTAACGAAGCCTCCGTTGCCTGATCAAAAGCCAATGCGAAGCTATTGTCAGGCAACTCGGGGGCTAACGTTTGTGGGTCTTTACCAAAAGCCAACCCGCAAATGTTATCAAATGTGATCCTTAGCAAAAGATCTTGGAGATCTACGGGCTCGTGTTGTACCTGAGCCCGTTCAAGAATCGGACAGAACCGATTCTTGATGGCTCGAGTCACCCATCTAGCCATGGCCTGTCTAAGGGTCCGGGTGGTGAACTCGAGTGCAGCCGTCTTCCTTTGGAGGAGCCACGTGTCACCATCCGAATTAAAGATCCCTTTTCCCAATAGATCATGGAAGACCGCTTGCCAAGTCGGGCCTTTCGGGTAGTTATCGAATCGAGTCTTGAGTATGTGCTCAAGATTCTTCGGGTCACAAGTGACCGTCACGAGCCCTTGTTTCCGGGCCAGAAACGGGACCGCACAGATACATGTCTGGTAAGTCCCGTTACAGGCCCGGAGATTATCAGCAATCCACTCGTGCAACCGGTCTGAATTCTCGATCAGGCCCGGAAGACTGCCCAATAAAGGCCATACACGTGGACCCTTTAACGACCGAGAGATGAAAGTGAACCATAGCAGATAAGCAGTCACCCCTGTAAACAACACCAAAGCTATAGATACATCCATGAATCTATCACCCTTCTTTTCCCGCCAAAATTCTTCACAAAAAATTCCTGCAAGATCAACACGACCCAGATCAGATTTCACTTCAAAACTCACAAATTTCACTTAATTCAACCAAAATTGCAGTAAAAATTCATACTTTTTCTAGAAAGATCGACAGAAATCGTTTCAAAAACAGAGGACAATGCTCAATTCAACCAACATTACATCAACAGATTGATCGATGAAAGATGAAATTAGATCAAATTACAGAAGAAAGAAGGTTGTTGATCAGAAGAATTGTAGAGAGAGAGTGTGTGTTTGTGTTTGTGTTTGTGTTTGTGTGTGTGTGAAGGAGATGAGCAAAAAGAGGTGAAATGGGGGTGTGATTTATATAAGAATGTGGTTGAGAAAATGTAAAGCAATTACTGATGACAGAGTGTTTGACATCTCTCTCCTGTTTTCAGCCATTTGATATGAATCGCCATTAATGCAAAAACAGAGGTCGTTGTAGTTTTCTTTTATCAATTCAATTGAAAAATATTGCAAAATCAAATTGAAAAAAACCCAATTATACCCATGAATCACTCTCTCTCTCTCTCTCTCTCTCTCTCTCTACAACTAATGCAGCAGTGGTGAGGAGCTGGATGAATTTAATTTCATACATTCAAGAGAGATATAAAGATCCCAGTTTTAGTTGGGAAGAAAGAGATAGATACATACACGCATATACATACATACACTTTTATATATATATATATAGAGAGAGAGAGAGAGAGATATTATTACAGTGAAGGAAGTATGAATGTAAGGATTTGAGGAGGTCTTTCTACAATTTTAAATATGTAGGTGGACCGAAATAAATACTAACATTGATCCAATTAAATTAGTTGGCTAAAGCTTATGATAATAAATAATACTGCTAAAGTGGTGATCGAATATATTTCATAATAAGCAAGATGGTAATGTAAAGATATTAAGGTGTTTATTAGATATCATTTTCATGAGTTTACGAGTTTAAGTTTTATTATAAACAATTGACTTTAAAAAAAGTTCAAAAAGATATAAATGCTCCTTAGCTCAAGTTATTAACAAGAGATACACTATAAGAAGGTTTTATGTTCAAGTTTCATTTTTAACAAAAATGTTTAAGGTTGAGGTAGAGAATTTTTCTAGTTATGTTTTTTTAAGAGAGTTACGAGTGCACTTCTGGTTGTGAAATAGATTGGTGGACCTGATTAAGATAACACATATTTTTTGCAACATGAGTGGACATTTTCGTTCAAAAAAATATTTTATACTTATTATTAATAACGGCAAACCCATAGTTTAGAATTGATGGTATACTAATATTATCACTCACAACTATAATAATCATACCCAAGATAGTATTCCGGTAATTAATTGGTGTATGCCTTAATTAACATTATGGGTTAAATTATACGTAATGCAAATATGACAATTTTAAAATAGAATAGATAAAAAGTAAAGAGTGTTGATGTTCGGTGATCTATAGTATCTAATAAAAGAATGATTTTTTTGCCACTTGTCATGTTTTTAACCCACCTTTTTGCCACTTGTCAAATTTCTACAATTCACATTTTGATTTTCCCTCCAAAAGGGTATTATAGTAATTTAAATACTAATATAAGTTTCTCTCTCTTACTAAAAATTAATTTTATTAATTGCTATATTTCTCTCTCTTATCTAGATTTTATAAAATCAAACTATATTTTTTTAAAATATATTTTATGAAGGAAGTTAAAAATCACATCTTTTAATTAAAATCTAAATAATAAAAAACAAATAATTATATAATATAAAATTTTCTAAAACACTAAACATTTTTAAGCAAAATATTTTAAGTCGTTTTGTTTCAGAAAAACTATAAAGGTGAAATCTTTTAAAAACAACCTTATTAAAACGACCAAAATAATTATAAATCATAGTTTAAAAAAACAAGATTTTGATAAAAAAATATTTTTTAATAAAAAATCTTAAAACGAATGTCCAAAAATGAAACTATTGAGATAAGAGAGTTAAAAATAGTATAGTTGTTTTATTTCTTAAACTATTACGTATATATAATTTTAATTATAGTTAATATTAAACTATTATAATCTAACTTTTCGTGTTTATTACTAACTATAATCCATTTAATTAATGCGATTTTAACCTATATATCTATCTATAAAAAAAACTAAAATAAACATGAAACAACTGTAAGCCTTATCATTTTCTCATTTCTCTATATTATTAATAATAATATTGAATACTAATAATTTTACTCATACTATTTTTAAATTAAAAAATATATAATTTAATAAATAAAAAACCAATTTTTGAATTAAAACAAGCTTTTTAAATATAAAAATTTTATAAAATACATAATACAATGAACTTTTTCTTTAAAAATCATTTTTCTTAAAATAAAATATTTAAAAAAATTATAAAATAAAGTTTAAGAAAAATATATTATTATTTATTTATTTAAATTAGCTATTTATACGTAATTATAATCAAATTTTATCTTCAAACATGATTTTATAATGTATAAATATTGATTACTAATTATTTAATATTTTATTTATTCATTCCGTGTAATACACGGGAACTAACCTAGTATATATATATATATAGGGGAGGGATCAAATGAAAACCATGTTTATAATTGAAAACCGTGAAAACCAGGGCTTACATATATGTAAGTACGTATTACAAAGTGTATAACTAATAGTTACACATATGTAAGGGTTATTTTTTGTAAGTACGTGTTACCAAGTGTACAACTAAGAGTTACGTACATCTAACTCATAGAAGTTACGTATACGTACCTCGATTCGTTATCATCGTCAACCTTGGAGTTTAAATTAAAAAATAAACAATGACCTTAAAAAATAAGGTTAAAATTTTTTGACAACCTGATTTTTTTTTTATAAAACGCCATATAAATAATTTCTCTCCGTTTATCACAAATTAGTTCGTTTTATTATTTTTACAAAGATAATAATAATAATAATAAGGATGATAATAATAATAATAATAATAATAATAATAATAATAAGGATAATAATAATAATAATAATAATAATAATAATATTGTTGTTTTATAAAGTTCAAGGGGATGTTATGTCCATTATTAAACTTCAAAAGAAGTTTAATAACCTGAAATAATAAACTTTAAACCACAGGGGCCAAATGTGTAAATTCATTTA
>BJCN01339534.1:3956-15672 GCA_018326445.1 Flaveria brownii
ATGTATAACTTTACGTAGTGTGTTTATAATCATAAACGTAAAGTCGTATCATTAAAGTAAGAGATAAGATTAATGATAATGAAGGTGGAACATAAAGAATGAAAGAAATAAAAGGATTGAAAGTAGAATAGAAGGAGGATCACAACTCACAAGAGTTGTCAGCTTAATTGTGTGTATTATAGCGTGCGATTTTGGCTGACACGCGAAGGTTCACACATAAGGGATTAGTCTTGGTGACTGGTTAATAGTACAAAACAGGATCCTTGTCATTCGAACCAAGCTATAATAATGAGGCTTTATGCCCCAAATAGTGGTTTCGGGCCACAGACTTTATGACAAATAGTAATGAGGCTTTGTGCCCGTAATGGTGGCTTTGGGCCATGGGCTTTGAGCCAAATAGTAATGAGGCTTTGTGCGCGGAATGGTGGCTTCGGACCACATGCTTTGTGCCAATAAGTAATAAGGCTTTGTGCCCGGAATGGTGGCTTCGGGCCACGATGGGGGGAAAAGTTTGACAGGATCTGGAATCAGTACGAAACTAGCGAAATGATAAAGTACGAAATGAACAAAATAATAAAGTACGAAACAAATGAAATAATAAAGTACGAAACAAATGAAATAATAAAGTACAAAACAAACGAAATGATTAAGTATGAAACGAACGAATAAGTGAGATAAGGAATAAAGAATAAGGTTATGCCTTGTTGTATGTACGATAAATGCTTACGTACAAAAGTAAAGAAAGTATTTTCTTGTATGAACCGTATAAAGTATTTTGATACTTACAAAACTAGAACTCACTCAGCAATGCTGACTTTTATGTATTTTCAGTTAGCAGGTAATGTTGTTGAGGATGGCACACGGGGAGGCTACTCGGCAGGGCAAGACAGGCATCCATTCACGCATAATATTCTTGTTGTTTTGTAATGCAATTAACGGATGGTTTCTTTGTAACTTAAAAAATGTTGTATTGGGTAAAATATTTGAAAAATTTATTTCCACTGCTTATTTTATGCATTTATATATTATATATGAAATGATGTGATGATTTTTCCAACTGTGATGTGCCCGGGAACGGGGCCTTACAAGTTGACATAAGAGCTAAAGTTTAAGTGAATTGGGTAAAATATTTGAAAAACCTAATCTTAAACTGAGAATGGGACTAAAGGTAAGGGATGCCAGCCCAAGTAGCTACGTGCCATCAAGTATTTCTTTTCTTGAAGTTAAGTAGAGTTATATGCGTGTGCTATTTGATTATGTACTTATAGTAGATTTAGATACTGATGTAATTAGGATAGGAAATGGGGTGTGAAGAGTAAAGTAAGTGGCTAATCATAACTCGCCACTGTAATTATGGACTTACTATACTTAACATAAACTAAGCTATTCCTTGAATGACCGTGTTAGTGTTTGAATCGTATAGTGATTAGAGAATGGCTGGAGGTAGATCATCTAAGGCCTCTAAGGGTGGAGTACAGGGAGGATGTGGTGCTTAACCACGTGTTACTAGGAATAAGGCTAAGTCTGCTGAGAGGGGCCGTGAAGAGCCCGAGATGCATCACCCAGAAGGTGGTGATGAGAGTGCGAACTTAAGGGCCTCGGTGAAAGAGGCGGTGGTAGAGGAAGTCCATGAAGTCATGCAGACAATTCTGTCATCTGTAGTGACTGAAGTGACCAAAGCTGTAAGGGAGGATGAGAAGAAAGAGAGGAGAAGGACCACCGAAAGGGAGGAAAGGGAATGATCAGAGACCGAGACGATTGTCTCGAGTGAGGAGGAGGAGGAGAAAGCGGTGTAGGAAACTTCACGAGGATGTAACTATGGGGCATTTCAGAGATGCAAGCCCCTGACTTTTGATGGAAATAGCAATGTTGCTGCTGCTCACTACTTGGTGAGATAGATGGAAGCAGTACTGGAGATTAGTGAGTGCAAGGAGGATCAGAAGGTGAAGTTTGCCACTCACTCATTTATTGACTCGGCTCTGTGATGATAGGACAATATTGTCCAAGCCAAGGGCAACAGGGCCTTTGGAAAGATGAGGTGGCCAGAACTAAAGAAGTTGGTGACCAAAGAGTTCTGTCCTCACAGAGAATTAGACAAGATTGAGAAGGAGTTCCTGCAGCTGGAGGCGGGAACTATGACACACCAACAGTATACCACTAAGTTTAACGAGATGGCGAGACTGATACCGGATCAGGTGACGCCGGTGTCAAAGAAGATAAAGAAGTATATCCAAGGAAGGCCAGCTGATGTTCGCAGGCACTTGATTGCTGCCCCACCAAGCACTTTCAGGTCGGTAGTAGATCTGGCTAGGAGGCTATACGATGAGAGAGAGGTGGTGGTAGTTGAGGTGAAGAGGATAGGTGGTGGTGTCAGGAACTGAAGTGGGAAAAGGCTTGGACGTGGTGGTCTCACTCCAAATAACAAAAGGAGGAAAGTGGATGACTGTAGGGTGGTGTCATCTAGTTCAGGGATAAAGAAGTGTATTAAATATGGGAGAGAACACTCCGGTGAGTCTAAGCGGGGATTGAGTGTGTGATTCAAGTATAGGAAGCCCGGTCATGTGGCAAAGATGTGCGGAGTCATACGGTGTTATAACTGTGGCGAGGAGGGCCATGTGAGTAGGGACTGCAAGAAGTCATGGGCCGAGGGTGTAGGGATGAAGAAGAAGCCGGAGGAAGGAGGACAGACGGCAAGCGTTAGAGCTTTCACGATGACGCGGGAGGAGGCTAGAGTGGATCCTGATGTCGGGTCAGGAATGTTTCTAGTAAACCAAACTTGCGCCTCTGTATTATTTGATTCTGGTACTAGTAGGAGTTTCATCTCTACTACTTTTTATGCTAAATTGCCTGTTAGTAGTAGGAGTATTGATGATTCATTCGATGTAGAAACTGCTATTGGTAAGTCTACTAGGATTACTGATATGATAGGAGACTGTGTCATAGAACTAGAAGGCCATAGGTTTTCTGCCAATTTACATATGATGCCCCTAGGCGAATTCGATGTAGTTCTAGGGATGGATTGGTTAGCAACCTACGAGGCGAACATCGTGTGTCGCAAGAAGATGAATCGATTAGTTGCGCCCGATGGAAGTTCAGTGATGATATACGGTGATCACGTTACTACGGTAACAAAGGTGATTTCAATGAGGGTGGCGAAGAAGTGCATGAGGCGTGGATGTAATACCTACCTGGCTTACGTGCAGGATATGGACGCATCTGTACCACACCTGTCTGATGTACTAGTTTTATGTGATTTCTCGGACGTGTTCCCAGAAGATTTATCCAGCGTGCCACCAGATCGCGAAATTGAGTTCCAGATTGATCTGATACCCGGTGCTCAACCCGTTGCCAAAGGACTGTATCGATTAACTCCGACTGAAATGAAGGAAATCATGGTTCAACTGCAGGAGTTAATGGATAAAGGGTTCATTCGACCGAGTATCTCTCAATGGGGTGCTCCGGTCTTATTTATGAAGAAGAAAGACTGTAGTATGCGGATGTGCATCGACTACCGGGAGCTGAATAAGTTGACAGTGAAGAATCGGTATCCGTTATCGAGGATTGACGACTTGTTTGATTAGCTTCAAGGTGCCAGTTGGTTCTCGAGGATAGGTCTTTGATCTGGTTACCATCAGTTGCAGGTAAAGGAGCGAGACATCCCTAAGACATCTTTTCGCACGCGTTATGGACACTACGAGTTTCTCGTCATGTCTTTTGTTCTAACTAACGCGCCAGCTACCTTTATACATTTAATGAGCCGAGTGTGTTGGCCCATGTTAGATAAATTAGTGATTGCGGTTATCATCTGATTTATTCAAGAGCGAGGAAGAACATGCCAGCCACATACGCCAAGTATTGGAGACACTTAGAAGAGAGAAGTTATATGCTAAATCTCTAAGCGTGCTTTTTGGTTGCGTGAAGTGAAATTTTTGGGTCACGTGGTAAATGCTGAAGGAATCATAATGGACCTGACAAAGTTTGAGGCAGTGATGCAATGGAAGTCTCCAAAGACGCCATCCGAGATTCGTAGTTCCTTGGGTTTGGCGGGCTACTACAGAAGATTTATACAAGGCTTTTCCAAGATAGTCACTCTTTTGACCAAATTGACCCGCAAAGATGTGTAGTTTGAGTGGGGTAAGAAACAGGAGGATGCTTTTAAGGAGTTATAGACAAGATTAACTCAAGCTCCTGTTTTAACATTACCCGAAAGGAGTGAGGACTTAGTGGTATATTCAGATGCTTCTTATTCAGGGCTAGGTTGCGTGTTAATACAACGTGGAAGGGTAATAGCCTACGCATCCCAACAGCTGAAAACCCACGAAGTCAATTATCTCACCCATGATTTGGAGTTAGCGGCCGTGGTCTTTGCGTTGAAGATTTGGAGGCACTACTTATACGGGACTAAGTGCACCATCTTCACCGACCACAAGAGCTTGAAGTACTTCTTCGAGCAAAAGGATCTCAACATGAGGCAGAAGAGATGGTTGGAGCTCATCAAAGATTATGATTGTGAGATCCACTATCATCCAGGTAAGGCCAACGTTATGGCCGATGCCCTTATTCGTAAAGAGAGACCTGAGCCGATTCGGGTGAAGTCTTACCAGTTGGTTATGACGTCGGATGTGATGACACAAGTCAAAGGATTTCAAGATGAGGCGTTGTTCACCTCATAGGTTGCTAACCATTCCATCCCTAGTACTACATCAAATCCGCCTAGGGGCATCACAAATAGTCTAGCAGAAAACCTATTGCCTTCTAGTGTCTTAATTTTTTATAATTTTAGAGATTTTAGTAGACTTGCCAATAGTAGTTTCTACATTAAAAGGTTCATCGATACTTCTACTACTAACAGGGAACTTAGCACAAAAAGCAGTAGAAATGGAACTCCTACTAGCACTAGAATCAAAGAATACAGAGGCACAAGTTTGGTTTACTAGAAACATACCTAACATGACGTCGGGGTCTACGTCGGCTTCCTCTGTGGTCATCGCGAAGGCTCTAGCACTTGCCCTTTGTCCTCCTTCTTCCGGCTTCTTCTTCATCCCAGAATCCTCGGCCCGTTGCTTCTTGCAATCTCTGCTCACATGGCCTTCCTCGCCATAGTTATAACACCGTAAAAATCCACACATCTTCGCCACATAACCGGTCTTTCCACACTTGAAGCACACATTCTCTCCCCACTTACATTCGTCCTTGTTTTCCCTTCCACATCTACCACACTTCTTCATCCTCGAGCTTGATGACACCACCCTATGGTCATCCACCCTCATCCTATTGTTGTTTGGGGTGAAACCGCAATGACCAAACCGCTTCCCATTCCAGTTCTTGTCACTCTTCTTACTCCCCTCCGCCACGGCCACCACCTCCCTCTCATCATATAGTTTTCTTGCCAAATCGACCACCGACCTGAACATACCTGGCCGGGAGGCAATCAGATGTCTGCGGATGTCTGTTGGCAGACCCTTGATGTACCTCTTGATCTTCCTTGATACCGGAGTCACCTGATCCGGCACCAACCTTGCCATCTCATTTAATTTTATGGTTTACTATTGTTGCGTCATAGTTCTCGCTTCCAGCTGCAGGAACTCCCTCTCAATCTTGTCCAACTCCCTATAAGGATAACACTCCTTAATCACCAACTTCTTCAGTTCTGGCCACCGCATTCTGCCAATGGCCCTGCTACCCTCGGCCAGGACAATATTGTCCCACCAACATTAGGCCGAGTCAACAAACGAGTGGGTAGCAAACTTTACCTTCTGGTCTTCTAGGCACTCGCTGATATTAAGTACCGCCTCCATCTCCCCCACCCATCGGTGAGTAGCAACAACATTGCCATTCCCATCGAATGTTGGGGGCTTGCATCTCTGAAATGCCCTAAAATTACAACCCCAAGTAGTTTCCTGCACCACCTCCTCCTCCTTCTCCGCACTCGAGACGACCTCGGTCTCTGATCATTCTCTTTCTTCTCTCCCAGTGGTCCCCCTATTTTCCTTCCTTTCATCCTCCCTCACTGCCTTAATCACTTCAGTCACCACAGATGATAGAATCGTCTACATTACTTGATTCACCTCCTCTACAACTGTCTCTTTCACTGAGGCCCTCAAGTTTGCAGTCTCATCACCACCTTCCTGGTGATGGATCTAAGGCTCTATACGTGTCCTCTCAGTAGTCTTAGCCCTATTCCTCGTAACTCGTGGTTCAGCACCATGTCCACCATGTACTCCACCCCTAGAGGCCTTAGATGATCTACCTCCATCTATTCTTCTAATCAATATAAGATTTAAACACTAACACGGTCATTCAAGGTAATAGCTCAGTTTATGTTAAGTATAGTAAGTCCATAATTACAGTGGCTAGTTGTGATTAGCTACATACTTTACTCTTCACACCCAAACCTTTCCTATCCTGACTACATCAGTATCTAAATCTACTATGAGCACATAATCAAATAGCACGCGCACGTAATACCAGTTAACTTCAAGAAAAGAAATACCTGATGGCACGTAGCTACTCGGGAGGGCATCCCTTTCCTTTAGTCCTATTCTTAGTTTAAGATTAGTTTTTTTGAAAATATTTTAACCAATTCACTTAAACTTTAGCTATGATACCAACTTGTAAGGCCCCGTTCCCGAGACGCTTACAGTTGGACAATCATCGCATTATTACTTAAAACAACACATAATTCATAAAATAAGCAGTGAATGTAAGTTAACAAAAACCATTCATCAAATTAATATAAAAACTATTGTTAAGCAATACAACATTGTTTAAGTTACAAAAGCATCATTTAAATAGCATTACAAAACAACAATAAGATTATGCGTAAATGGATACCAGTCTTTCCCTGCCAAGTAGCCTCCCCGTTTTCCATCCTTAGTAAAATTACCTGCCAACTGAAAATGCATAAAAGTCAGCATTGCTGAATGAGTTCTACTTTTAAAGTATTGAAATACTTTATACAGTTTATATATGAAAATACTCTCTCTTAACAAAATATTTTCTTTACTTTCGTAAGTGAGCATTCATCATACATACAACAAGGTATAACCTCATTCGTCATTCATTATCACACGTATTCATTCGTTTCGTACTTTATCATTATCTTTCACTGTTTCTAGATCCTGTCATAACTTTACCCTCATCGTTGGGCACACAGCCACCTCATTCCCGACACACAGCCGCCTCATTTCCGGGGTAAAGTGACAAGGATCCCATTTCGTACTATGGATCAGTCACCAAGACTGATCCCCCTATGTGTGAACACTCATGGGTTAGCCAAAATCGCACGCTATATTACACACACTTGAGCTAGGAACTCTCATTGAGTTGTGAACCTCCTTTCATTTTGCTTGCAAGACTTTTCATTTGTTCATTCTTTATGTTCCACTGTCATTATTATTAATCTCACTTTCATTATGATAATACTTTACGTATACGAGCATAAACACACCACGTAAAGTCACATGATAATACATAATATGAAACATGAAATCAAACCATAAGCATTCATAAAATGAACAAATATAAGTCTCAAAGTCAAACTAGGGTCAAACCCTACCAATTCTGATCTTTCCAAAATTCCAAAAAAATTCGAAGTGCTTCAAGCGGTTTGGCACTATGCAGGCTCATGAGGCCTCTATAAGGTGTTTTTCAACTATGCAGGCGCATGGGCTTACTTAGGCATTTCAACACTTAGGCACATGAGCCACTTCAGGCACATAGGCACTATTGGGCACATGGGGTGCACTTAGGCGTCTGAGCCTAACACTTAGGTGCATGAACTAGTGTTCAGGCGCATGGGCTTACACTTAGAAATTCTAAGGCAATACTTGCGCGCATGGGTACTGTTTAGGCGCATGAGCCTATACTTAGGTATTTTCATGCAATTTTTTGGGTGCATGGGCACTATTGGGGCGCATGACCCCAACACTTAAGCTTTTCTAAGGCACAAGAAGACGTATGGGCCCTGTTTGGGCGCATGGCCAACTGTTTTGCATATTTTTAACTTGTTTTAAATCCCAATCACAATCCTATATTTATTTTTGACTTATGTCTATCATTCTAAGCATGAACAACACATATACAACATTTGTAAATATGTTTTACATGTATTTTTAGCCCCAAAAACGTTTAAAACAAGTAAAACTGGGGTCTAGAAACTCACCTTTTATAGCCTTGAAACAACTTCTTCGAATTTAAGCGTTCAAAGGGTTCTAACACCTAAAACACCAAGAACATACGTACCCGGACACATACAAACACATAAGAACAAATGAAGCTCGGTTAAAACCTTACAAAACTACAAAAAGACTCACCTCTTAGCAAGTTCTTCTCTTCATTCTCTCTAAAAATCCATTGAACTCTGCTTTCTCTCTCTAAAATTGGCAAAGCAGTTGGTGTGCAGGAGTTTTGGGCGGCCATGCCACCTTGAAACATAATAATAACAATATTTTATCCTTTTTGCACTTTTAGCCCCTCCAATTTTGTCCATTTTACTTTCTATCAAGATACTTTTCTTTTCCCTTTCTTATTTCTTTTCTTTCTTTTTATTTTGACTAAATTTCAGGTGTTAGATGATACGACATGAATAAGCTACGCTTGACGGTGGAAACACTATAGGAACGACTATCAATCTCCATTATTGGGCAACATAAAATGGGTGGCAGCGTAATGCCACTCTCTGACCGCATGAACTAGTAGGATCATCACAACTTAGGGGTGGAAGAGAGACTGACTGGACTGGAGGTGCAGTTAGCCGCACTTCAAATCATGGACGACCCAGTGCCTGAGGAAGACCCGGATGAGGACCCAGAAGAATAACCTGAAGATGCACCTGAGGAACAACAAGAAGATGAACTAGAGAACAACATGGGATACGTTGATTCGAACTGATTCTTTAGCTTGTCTATTTGTATATTTCTTAGACTTTGCTTTCCTTTCACACATAGATGGGAAGGGTTGTTCCCATCCAACTGATGTTTTTGGATTTTAGTATTTGGTTTGATTCAATGTAGACGAATTTAAAATTTATTTGATCATAAATTATTATTTGAACTTTTTTGTTGTGTGTGTGCTAAATTCTTTAATTGCTTATACTTGAATGAAGTTAAATATGTTGAATATTTGCTTATTTATGTATGTTGTGATTTTAAAGAATGTCTGGAAGAGGCAGTGGACATAGCGGAGATAGCATTACCATGACGCCTGCAAAATTGGTGGCGCTAATCAATTAGAATATTACCGCGGTGTTGGCAAGCCAACACCCTCCACAGTTGAACCCTATTGGTAAGTAAAGGTTTCCTTAACCTCTTTTCCAAATACATTTGATATCTTTCAATAACCTAATATCAATTCCAATATCTAATCATTATACTCAAATTCAATTCCAGGACAACCGACTTACACGTTCAAGTCCTTTATGGACTGTAAACCCAATCCATTCACTGGAGCGGAAGGAGCAGTAGGACTTCTACGGTGGTTTGAAAAGCTCGAATATGTATTCGAGATATGCAATTGCCCAGTGGCAAATCGGGTTAAGTACACCACCGACACTGTGGATGGTGCTACATTATCCTAGTGGAACACCCAGGAACAGATATTAGGAGTCGAGATCGCCAACCAGACAACTTGGGAAGACATCAAAAACCAAATGAAGGAAGAGTACTGCCCCTGGGAAGATGTGTAGAAGTTGGAGATGGAGTTCTGGAATCTCAAGATGACAGGTTCCGAGATTGAGGCGTACACCACTCGATCTCACGAGCTTGCTACCTGGTACCCCAACATGGTCAATCCTCCCTCCTTGAGGATTGAGAGGTATCTTCATGGTCTATCACCTGAAATTTAAAGTATGGTCATCGCTTCCAGACCAAACACCATATAGGAGGCGATTCGACTGGCCCACATGTTAACGGATTAGGCTGTAGTGCAGGGTAAGCTGCCCTCGCGCGGTGCTGCATCCGGTTCCAACAATAACAAAAGCAAGTGGGAACCTTCTGCAAGTGGGAAGCAATTTTCATCCTCCACTCACCAGCAACAGCAAAACAAGAAGTTCAACCAGTCGTAACCTCGTCAAGACACGGGCAATTCTGGAGGCTACCATGGCAACCTCCCAAAGCGCAATAAGTGAAAATTTCATCATAATGAGCAGTGCACGAGGAACATTTGCAAAAGGTGCGGAAAGTTTGGGCATGTTGCCAAAAATTGCAGGGTAAACCTCTTAGCAAAAGCACCTCAACAGCAGTCACAGTAGAACCACAATCAGGCTGGGTGTTACGAATATGGTCAACCCGGTCACTTTAAAAGAGAATGTTCAAAGCTGAAAAGAAATGGTAACAATGGTACTGCTAAGAAGCCAAAGGACAACAATAATGGTGGAAGTGGCATCGTAGAGGCATAGCTTTCATCATGGGCTCAGGTGAGGCTCGAAATAACCCTACTATAGTGTCGGGTAGATTTATTGTTAATGGATGTTATGCCTCTGTTCTATTTGACTCTGGTGCTGATAATAGTTTTGTGTCCACTAAGTTTAGTAAAGTACTAGGGATGGTACCTACTAACTTGAATTCTGAGTATGCCATAGAAATAGATGATGGTAGGACAATAACAACTATCCAAGTATTTAGAAACTATAAGCTAGGTCTGTCTGGACACACCTTCCACGTAGACCTTGTTCCTGTCACACTCGGTAACTTTGATGTAGTAGTCGATATGGATTGGTTATCAAAGAACAACACTGAAATCAACTCATATCTGAAGGCTTAAAAATGTCTCAGGAAAAGGCATCATCTCATATCTGAAGGCTTAAAAATGTCTCAGGAAAAGGCATTTTGCTTTATTTGGTTGTTACAGAAACGAATATGGATGAAAAGTGTATCGAATTTATTCTAGTTGTCAGAGAGTTTCCCGAGGTATTTCCCGAAGACCTACATGGCCTTCCTCCACACAGACATGTGGAATTTCAGATTGAGTTAGCACCTGGAGCAGCTCCGATCGCTCGGGCGCCGTACTGTCTGACACCGAACAAACTACAAGAGTTGTCTAAGCAATTGCAGGAATTAGAAGACAAGGGATTCATACGGCCTAGCTCTTCACCCTGGGGAGCTCAAGTGCTTTTTGTGAAGAAGAAAGATGGAACCTTTAGGATGTGTATCGACTACCGGAAGTTGAACAAAGTGACGATTAAGAATAGATATCCACTGTCGTGCATTGATGACTTGTTTGACCAGCTGCAAGGATCAAGCTACTATTCTAAGATTGATTTAAGATCAGGCTATCATCAGTTGTGGATTCTAGAAGAAGATATCTCAAAGACGGCGTTCCGGACTCGATATGGACACTATGAGTTCGCTGTAATGCCTTTTGGACTGACCAATGCTCCAGTAGTTGTCACACCCTCAAAATCCACTTGTGGGGTTTTACCGCGAGGCATGTGACAAACCAGGATCCCAGTCATTAGTTACTCATAACGACATTATATGCAACGTATAAAATAATTCAGAGTTTGTAATTTAAAAACATTTTCGGAAGCGTTTTGTAAATAGTTCAAATCCAAAGTACTAAATGTAAACTGCACAAAAACACACGCCCAAACTAAAGTATGTAAGTATATGTTGAATTCAAAAGTAAAACAATGTTTGAACAAAGCATGCTTGACTCGTGCGTGTTGCTATAGGCAACTGCTAGATACGACCTGAGAAAAGCATACTAAAGTGTCAAC
>BJCN01339554.1:0-12042 GCA_018326445.1 Flaveria brownii
CTTTGAAATCTTAGGTTGACATATCCTTTCCTTGGCGAGGTCTTTTAGAAGTAACAATTCTCAGTTTTGTGATTTTTTTTATCACAAATGGTACTGTACATGTTGAAATAACAATCAGCTGTTGAATGATTTTGCATATCACAAATATGACAGTACTTGTTAAAGAAACACTCAGTAGTTTTATGATTTTACATGTTGCATATTTCATAGTACATTTATTGAATTTTAAACAACTGTTATTTAACCTTAGACGTGGAAGCCACATTTTATCCTTCTTTTGATTTAGGAGTTACAAAGTTAATCTGTTGTTTTTCATATGAGAGTTTGTTCTTCTGAGATTTGAGTTTTGACTTTTGTTCATTAACATTATTCCTAGACTCCTTAGATACAAATCTTTTGTTGACACTGGAAGACTTGGACCTGAACCTGTTTTCCAATTAGAGTTAGATTTGTTCTTTGATTTTGATTTAGTTTCTAGAATTGTGTTCATATCAAAAGTACCCGCAGACACAAACTTCACTGGATCAAACCGATTAGATTGATTTGTTCGTTGAGTTTGATTGTTTTGACTTTAATTCTAAGAGGATTTAGCTTTAGCATTTTTCCTTGACCTTCTCTGGTTTTTCTTGATGTTGATGATCTCTTTTTGCTTTGGGATTGACTGGCATCTAAAGATTACTCTTTTGCAGTTTCTTTCTCTTTTTGTTCTTTCTGTCATTTTATAAAGTCTAGATTGTTGAATCCATAAGAAAAAGAATCTTCAGATGTTGCTTCATCTTGTTTTGCTTTCCCTTTCTTCCTTGTGTTTTATTTGTCATTCCTTACAACAACTTCTTCAACAAATTCTTCAGGGTAATAGCTTTCAACAACATACTCATGATCTTGTTCCTTTGCTTTCATCACATCAGATCCTTTAGGAACAAACATTTTTTCTTCTTTGGTCATGGTTCATAAGATTTAAATTTCATAGGATGACCATTTTTAATCTTTTTAGAATCTTTTTCCTCAAATATCTCAATATTAATCTTCTCTTCATCACTTTCTACACCAGATGGAAATTCTTTTTCTTATTTCAAAAGGCTTTTAGCTTAGCATTGTTTTTAGAGGAGTGATCGTGTGTATTAAAGTTTTCAGGTAAAGTATTTGAAATAGATTCGTGCATAGGCTCATGTGTGAAACCTAGACCTCTTTTGTTTTCATCTTTCTTTTCACTTACCATTTGTTCTACAATAGTTTTAGAACTCTTAACTGTAGCTAGATCCACCTATGTTATAGCATGAGCTATTTTTTCTTCTTCTAAATTTTTAGTCATCTGCTCAAGTTCTTTTTTAACAAGTTCAAGTTCTTTTAGTGGTTAATTCCATAAGGTTTGAAGAGATAAGATCTTTTCATACTGGCTTGGTTGACCCAATCATGATATTGAAGGATGGGACATTTCCTCGAACTCGAACAATCCTGCCGACATACGGGCATTCTTTTTTGTACTTTAGTACACTGAACACCAATCCTAAGAAAAAAGAAAACTACAAGCAATCATGAAACTGACAAAGCTTGATAACCATTTTCTCATGACGAGTATGTTGGATCATTTTACAATTTTGACGAGATCGCGCATCAGCTCTGAGATATTCCTTAACCCTTTTTTCGCTCCAGTTAAAGAAAGAGGCACAGAAGCATTGTGATCATTTTTTAGTTTGTTGTGCATTAATTCTTCTTGTTTAAGTTTGTCATAGATTTTAAACGAATATGTTCTGTAATGCTCAATTTGGTCAAAACATGCTTTTGTGCACATTTTTTATCTAACTTCGACAGGAATTTCAAGATAACTTGAAGAGGAAGTCTTAGAGTCAGATGATAAATGCTCAACCTTTGGTTCTTTGGACTGAGCCATGAGTTCAATTTCTTCTGAATCCTCTTTTGGGTCATATTTATCACTACAATCATAATCTTCATCATCATTTTTTGAATCACCATCCTCCTTAGTCGGCTATACTATGACAGCTAGCTGGAAACACAAATCTAGACAACAAGATCAATGTATAGTCAAAATGCAAATTGCCTTTTGACTATGATATGTCATAGCTCACATCCTAATATATTACAAAAGGATAAAATGTATAAAGTAGAAAGTTACAGACTCCAAACTATAATGTACAGTTTACAAAAGCATGAACCTGTTCACCAACATTTACAAGTTGGTAAGTCTTCAGAGTGGCAGTAGAAAGTTGGTCAACTTTATGCAAAAGTTGATCAAAGAAACCATGTCTTCTCTATCTTTGTAAGAAAGCAGTCTTCAGTCTCTTAGCTTTGGAAGACTTTATACTTGAAGCTTTGGAAGACTTCATCTTTGCTTCAAAAGATTTGGACTTTAGCTTTAATGATTTCACACATAGAATATTTCCTCTGAAGTGTGTAAGACATCTGAAGTAACTTCTACTCTGCATATCATGCATGCATGATGGAAGCTCTTTGGTTGCTTTGATTGCATGAACCTTTCAAGTACAACCTTACAAACTCCCCCTAGGCTGATGCTACCAAAACAGAGAAGAATACTTAGATATTGTTAGTCCTCATCTGGATCAAGACTATTCATTTCTTCATTAATTGGTCAGGATCCCTCATACTCTCATACTACCTTCTCATGTCATAGAGATCATGCAGAGGAAGATCAAATATGTCTTGCCAAAAATAGACATCTTGACCTCCTTGATGTCTGATGACATACCATATGTCTGGATTTGTGGTAAAAGTCCAGGACAGGATGGGTCTTCTAGTTGCTAGAGGCTCTACTTAGATTGGTGTTGGTTGAGCAGATTAAAGTATATAAAATAGACTTAAAGATTGTTTAACTTAAGGTTATTCGCATTTTCCTTGTCTGTGCTTCATTCATTAATTTTAAAGTATATAAAATAGACGTAAAGATTGTTTTTCTATATGGCACTGTAAAATAAGAAATTTATGTATGCCAATTGCAAGGAGTTGAAGATCCAAATCATACAGATTATGTTTACAAGTTAGACAAGGCTTTATATGGTTTACATCAAGCACCTCATGTTGGGCATGCATTTGATTGAAAATGGTCATACACCAGGAACTATTGACCAGACTTTGTTCATATGGAAATGGGTGATGATCTTATTCTTGTTCAGGTTTATATCGACGACATTATCTTTGGGTCTATGAATAATGACATGTGGGAAGAGTTTAAATCTATGATGAAAAATAAATTTGAGATAAGTTGTCTTGCAGAAGTATCATTCATCTTAGGAATTCAAGAGGAATAAAGTGAAGATGGTATCATGATGCATCAAGAAATATATGATCAAAGCACACTCAATCAATACAAGTTTCAGGACTCCAAGTATGCTCTAACTCCTATGTCTTCACATCTTACTTGAACTCCAGATCTCCTGGGTGATGATATAGATTAGCATTTTTTTCGCTCAACGATCAGTCTTTTATGTACCTGACCACAAGCTAGTTGGACAGAGTGATATTTATAGTCTTGTCATGCATAAATCATTCTCTGAGGTAGGTGATATATTAGGATTTTGTAGTCATACTAATTCCATGCTAAAACAGAGTGAGATGTATAATATTCTCATACTCAAATTTTTAGTTGATTCGGTGATTCTCACACACACACACACACACACATATATATATATATATATATGTGTATATATACATACATATATATGTATATACATACATATATATTTATATACATACATATATATGTATGTACATACATACATATGTATATACATACATACCTATGTATATACATACATACATACATATATATATGTACATACATACATATATATGTATATACATACATACATATATCTATACATACATACATATATTTATATATATACATATATATATATATGTATATATATAAATATACATATATATATGTATATATATATATATATATATGTGTGTGTGTATGTATGTGTGTATAGGAAAGATAGTAGGACCGTTTCAAGGGAGCAATGTAATAGTTTCACAAGGTTCGATTGAAACAAAAAACAACACTTAACAGATCAAATAGGGAACCGGCTCATGAAACAAAGAACAAAATGAAAATAAGACAAGGAGGACACAAGTATATGGTTTTCAAGAATGATGTATGTTGCTCTCAAGTGTTTTATAATTGTTACAAGGCTTAGTTTTAAGGACTGGTAGTTGGGATACTTTATACTACATCGTACAGTCGGCCATACTTTGAAAGCCAACTGGAACACTAATTTACACAACAAGATCAATATAAAGCTAAAAGGCAGATTGTCTTTTGACTAGTGACAATGACATGCTTTATCTCAAATCTTATTTATTACAAAAAGGAGAAAAATACAATGAATGAAGTTATCGACTCTAAGACCTTAATCTACTATTGACAAAAGTATGAAGATATCACCAAATTGTATAAGTTGGGTGAGTCTTTAGAGTTGGCAGCGGAAAGTTGTTCTGCTTTTGTCAAAAGCATGTCAGAGAAAGCATGTCCTCTCTATATTCAGAAGAAACCAGTCTCTTGGCTTTAGAAGACTTTATCTTGAAGCTTCGGAAGACTTCATCTTTGGCTTCAGAAGAAATGGTCTTTTGGCTTCGAAAGATTTGACACGTAGATAATTTCTTAGTGATTTTTGTCAAATCATTTGAAGTAACTTTCTCTATACTTCACTGTGCATGATAAGAGCTCTTTGGTTGCATCAGCCTCTAAGTTAACTCTTACAAACTCCCAAGACTGATGCTACCAAAACTTGAGAATAACTTTGAGTCTTGATCTGATGTTAATAGTCCTCATTAGAATCAATATCATTCCCTTCTTCATCAGTTGGTAAAGATTCCTTGGGCTCTCAAAGTATCTTCTAATGTCAAAGAGATCATGAAGAGGAAGATTAACCTTGCTTTGTAACAAGTATACATCTTGAACCCCTTGATCTCTTATCACGTCCATCTGTCGGGGTTTGAAGCAAAAGCCCAAGACAAGATGGGTCTCTTAGCAGCGAGAGCCTCTACTTGAAGTGGAGTTAGTTAAGCAACCTCTTTTTAATCACCCTAAGGATGGTCTGACCTATCCTAAGGTGCAAAGGTGGATGCCTTGGACTTCTTATTCTTCTTCTTGTCCCTTCTTATGGCCATCCTTTTCCTCTTTCTATACTTTACCTGAGAAGGTTGGTCTTGAGTACCAAATGTTCCTTCTTTATCCTTCTTAGTTAGGTCTTTTTTCATCACATGTTTAAAAGGAGAAGGTTCAGGACCCTATTGTGATTCAAAAGATGAAGCTGGCTGAGATGCAACACTAGGTCCATTTTATGTTGTCTCTTGGGGTTCAACCTCGACCTCAGCTTTAGGTGCAACCACACTTGGTAGAGAATGCAAGTCTACCAGCTCACCCCTCTTAATCTTCTTCTTGATCACTGTAATTTGCTCATCCATAGTGGATGGAGACATTGGGCCAATTCTCCTTCTAGACAACCTATACAACTTTAAGAAGCTCACCATCTTCAGTATGTAAGCAGACTTCTTCTGATTGACTTAGATGGTGGTTGTTGACTTAGCAGCCTATTCCGTCATCTTCATATTAGAATCTTTCTTTTCTTTTAATACTTCTTGCTCTAGTTACTTGAGGTACTCAAACTCAATTTACTGATATGACAAAGGAAGTACGTCTACTGCCTGATAGAGACCTGTGGCACTTACGTAGGTTATCATGTTTTGTCTATCTTGTTCCCTACCTACCTAAGTTTCTTGTTCAACAACCACAACCTCTACTTCCAAACTTTCTTGAACTAGAGAGAGGACAGGGGCTTTGTAAAGTTTTTTTCCTTTTTCCTTTCTTCCTTATTCTTGAGGAGCAACTCTATAGCCTTAGACTCCTTCCTATTTTTTGACACTTTAGTGTCAGCCAGTTCATTTAGCTCATCTAAGGGAAAAGAGATGAATTCATCAATGTTGTAGTTCCTAGACCCCAAAAAGTTCAATCATGTTTCCCTTAAGTCATCCTCCTGGGTGTTTGGCCTAGGGCAACCTAAACTACAGCTTGCATAAAGCTTGGGGTCTCACTTGTTCCCTCTCCCCTTGCTTTCCTCTTCATCTTCCTTTTCTCCCCCTCAATCTCCTCAGAGGTGATAATCCTCATCCCTTTATCAGTCACTGGCTTGCGTGACTCAGGGTGGAAAGATTGTTGGCATTCATCACTTGGTGAAGCACTTAAGCTCTAGCAAGGGGCAGGCTGTGAGACACCTTTACTAGCTGGTGTCTCACTGAGGGTACTAGGTGCTGAAGTAGTTCCACTCTCAAGGTTCATAGGGTTCATTAATGGGCCTTTAATTGAGGTTTCCCATTTGAAGCTAATCTTAGGGTCTGCATCAATATCTAGCTGACCAACAATTTTCAATGCTAGCCTTTGTGTATATAGCTTTGATCTTCTCTTGAACTCTTCAAGAACCCTCATTTGAATCCTCCTAGCCAACCCTTCAGCTTGATTGTTGTTACTTGGTTTAGCAAGTGACAGGTCAACCATAGAAATATTCTCATAGTATCTCAAGGTTTGAAAATAGAACACTTCTTGTTGCCTCTGAGATCTAAAGAGTACCAGGGCTCTTCTATGATTGTCATACCTCCATCCTATTATAGGGTTGTCAGTAGACTAGGATAGGGTATACATAGCCCTTAGAATTTCCTCCTCAAATAACATTTGAATCAGGGCATCCATATTGATGTGGGCCTAAGGAGGTTGTTGAGTATGACAACTGCAAGTGAGGATTGTGAGGCCTCCTTTTCCATACTCTAGGTAGTGTTCTCAAGTTATGCGATTATACTTAAGACTTTCTCCCCCTCTTTGGTTGCATCACCCACTTGCATAGGTGAGCTGAGGTTAGGTCCACCACATCAAAGGATCTTATGGACCTGAGTGAACATGCCTAGTAGACCTCTCAGCTAGCTTGCCCTTGAGATTGGTGATCTCAAGTTGTTGATTAAGGACCAGCCTTTGCAAGGTAGCCACTTGAGATTCAAGGTGACTTACGTTTAAAACTAAATAGGTGCATGTTTTAGACAATTATTGTAGCTTTAGTAACTCCTATCGTCTTTATTAGAAGAATCATGGGGGATGAGAGAACATAACCAAAGTCATCTCCCTCACCACCAGCTTGTGGTTCTTAGCTGTTGGATTTCTTCGGCTCCATGACAGCTTCAAGAGAAATGTCAAGGGGCTGGGTTTCCATGGTTAAGGTCGTAATGATGTAATTACTTTCTAAAGTGAGAGCCTCATCCATATGGACTTCCTGAACATATTAAGGAAAGTCCACCTTACTTAAGGGTGGAAAATATGGGCTAGATATGGGTGTCTCAGTAGCACTCATCTCTCCTTGAGTAGGGGAGGAGAAGAGAGACTCATGGTACTCACTGAAACACATATCCTTATCATAATAAAAGTGGAGGTTAGGGATTTGTTGGTTTAGATCCAAAGGCTAGAATGCTAATTATCCCAAGAAGGTTGATCACCTAAGTTTGAGGCTTAGAGTGAAGGTTGTGGCTTGGGCAATGAGCTCATTAGTCTAAGGATGAGTAACCTCAACACTGATCAATGAAGTAATGGGAGTAGTTTCCTCCTTAGGGAAGTGGGAGCCCCTGGTTCCACTTCCTCCTTCATGGAGAGTGTATGGGAACATGCTTAACCTCAATAGATTGAGGAAGGGTTTGCTTGGATTTTCTTTTATAGGCGATGGTTATTTGAGTTTGTGTGGGTAGTGTAGATGTAGAAGTTGTGGATTCAACATAGACTGGTGCTATCAACGAGCCCTAATATTTTTTGGTACCAGGGCTGTTTCTACCCCTAAGATACCAATAGTGGATTTTCTAATGATTTTAAAGATATCAGGCTTCATCTGTCCTAGTTTAGGAGAAGCACCTTTTCCCCTTAACCGTGAGACCAGTTCGAAGTTAAGAATGTGATGGACAAATCTAGGGAACATATAGTACTCTAAGAAGTCCAAGTTAGCAAGAAAGTTTGTGTAGACAAACTCAGAGTGCATGAACTTGACCCCTTGAACCAATCGATGGACTATATAGGATAAGTCCTTAGTAATTTGGTCCCATCCTCCATATTTATTTGATAAAGAGTGAATAATAATATGGGGGAGGTACTTCCACTAGTAGAAGACCTCACCCTTCATAAAGGTTTCAACTGTGAAGTTACCTTCATAACCCATCTATAGGAATGATTCATGCACAACAGATTTGGGAAAGGACAGCTCGCCTTTTGTATCATCAAGTATGATATGAGTGTTGATTGTGGCTGGGTGATAAAAACTGTCTTCCCCTACACTGATGTAGACAGTGCCTTCTCACCATCCACATTGAGCTCTTGGCAGGTCCTCCTGAACACAAGCAGTTGTTTTTCATATACTGGAGGGTCTATTGTGAGTACGGTGAGGTAGGATGATTGAGTAAGAAACCGAAAAACATCTGCAAAACTAGGATCTTTCTCAGATGATAACAGAGCAACCTGATTTTGTTGCCTATGAAGGTGCATAAAGAAATCTGGCTAGTTTCGAGGTTCAGGGTTAGCCATTTGAGAAAGCTTTAGGACAAAGAAAGCTAAGAACAATATAGGTTTGTGGGTGAATTTAGGGTTACAAGTTTGCAGAAGAAGAGGAAGAAGATAGAGGGGGAACTGTTGTAAGGAAGCATGTGCAAGCATTATTACCGTTTGCTCCAAATGAGCATGTTGCACATCTTTGTGCAAAGCCGTTAAGACTTCTTCATAGCCATAGATAGTCCTAATACCTTTTTGTTAAAGTTAATGCAAAAGGATAAACTTTAAAATTTAAATGTTGGTCCCACCTCTGAAAACATACCCAAAAAGGTAGTTATCTTGGAAGTTGAAAATCAGTGGAATGTAATTTGGATTCGAAAGTTTTTGAGAAAAGTTACGAAGCCAATTAGACTTTGGAAAATATTCCTTATTTTGACAAGAATGGCTTCAAAAGTAATATACTTACACTAATTTTTCTTCCGAGACATATTTGATTTTGGAAGATATTAAATTTTAGAAGTTTTATTCAAAGGATGAATAAAGCTTTCGATACTTGATTGCTTTCAGAAGAAAATTGTCCTTCAAGACATGTAAGTACTTAGAAGCATGTTTAAGCTTCAGAAGATATATCAGGATCTCCTCTGAAGGTAAATTTCTTAGTAAGTAGTTAATAATTTTGAACACATAATTTTCTTCCAAAATCAACTTAATGTCTTCCGAAAGAATATATATCTTTAATTCTTAAATTTTTAAGTAATATAATTTAGAAAATTTTCCCTACAAGGTAATCAGGGCTTATATGGGTGATGATATTGGCAACTTAAAAGACACTCATATTCGAAAAAAGAATTTTTAAAATTAATTTAAGAAAATCTACTCAAAGTTAATCATCCCAATAGCTTACACAATATATTTGAATCTCTGTTTATCAAAAGCTTTTGTAAATAGATCAACATATTATAGTTGCTTGACATACCCTTTCTTATCTATCACTCCGTATAAAAATGCACACTTGATATCAAGTTGGTAGACCTTGAAGTCCTTGGATACAGCAAAGCAAGGAATATCCTCATAGCTTTAAGTCTTGCCACAGGAATAAAAACATTTGTGTAGTCAATCCTTTCTTCTTTAGTGTACCCTTAAACAACTAATCTTGCCTTGTTCTTGATGACAAGTCTTCTATCATCCTTCTTATTCCTAAAATCCCACTTGGTACCTAGTAGTGTCTTCACATGAGGAAGAATGCATAGGTTCCAAACCTTTTGTTTTTTGAATTGAAGCAGCTCCTCTTGTATTGCTTCAACCCAACTCTGATCTTTCACCACTTCATCAACTTTCTTTGGCTCAATCTGGGACAAGAAGTAAGAGTACAGACAAACACTTTTACCATGGGTTTGTCCTCTTGTTTTCATCTAGTCTTAACATCTACAATGATGTTTGTGGTAGGATGGGACTTGTGGATTTTCACTTGGGGAATCATAGAAAGTTAGTTTTACATGTCTAAATTAGTGATATTTAGATCTAGTGATTGAGTATCACGCAACACATCAACACACTTATCAAGTGAAACTTGATCCAATAAGTGTGTTACAACATCGATGTTGTCTTCAGTGGAGAGGTTGTCAGTATCATAAAATTCTTGATCACTTTCACCATCTCAATATCCTCCATCATTGGAAACCTTTTCATTTGTGTTTTGTGTCTCAGTGCTAGAATTTATAGGCACCACAGATGTATCATCTAAAAAGTTTGTCATGGTTGTGCTGACAGGAGTTCCATCTGCAGTGTTTGTTACCATTAGAGCTGAAGGAATTCTATCACTTGGTCTTCTCAACTCAAATCTTGGGTCAGGATCTCCTACTAATATGTTACTTGTAGATCCTGAAACATTTTCATAAGATTTGTTAAAACAGTTGGTAACTAAATCAAGGTCAAATAGCCACTTAAGACCATAACATTTTACACTAGGAGTGTTCTCATTGAAGGTCACATTTATTGACTCCTCAACTACTCTAGTTTTGAGATTGTATACTCTATATGCCTTAGATTGGAAAGAGTATTAAATGGAGTGTCCATCATATAATTTCTCAACAAATTTGGCTATATGATCTTTAGTATTCAAGATGGTACATGGACATCCAAATGACACAAGGAAACCAATAAAAGGTCTCCTTTTGTGCCACAGTTCATAAGAAGTCTTACCATGAGTTTTGACTACTAAAACTCTATTCTGCACATAGCAAGCAGTGTTGATTACCTCTGCTTAGAAAGTGATGGGTAGTTTAGAGTCGCAGAGCATGGTCCTCGCAGCCTCAATAAGCGTCCTATCACGATAAGAAAATAAGGTGTTTACCTACACATAATTTATCTACACATCTAAATGTGTGAGTAAATAACTACACATATTTATATTTATGTGGGTAAATGGTTGATAATATATTTTCATGATAGGTAACACTTAATATGTGTTGTTAATATGTTTTAATCACATTTGATATTGGTGGGAAAATTTCCCCCCAAAATTGATGATTAATTAAATGTGACATCACCCACATATGTGGGTAATTTTTGTTATGTGTAGGTAAATTATCTACACATATGCTAAAAATTAATATATGTGTAATTAAATGACTACGTTATACCAACACATAGTATTTGTAAGTAAATATGTATCTAAATTAAGTAAATAATTTTTCATATAATTTTTTTATTATGACGTGGAAAATTAAATATCTACACATATTTATATTTGTGTGGGTAAATGGTTGATAATATATTTTCATGATAGGTAACACTTAATATGTGTTGTTAATACGCTTTAGTCACATTTGATATTGGTGGGAAAATTTCCCCCCAAAATTGATGATTAATTAAATGTGACATTACCCACATATGTGGGAAATTTTTGTTATGTGTAGGTAAATTATCTACACATATGTTAAAAACTAATATATTTGTAAGTAAATATGTATCTAAATGTTGGACCAAAAGAACCAATGAGCCAGATCAGAAAAACCTCTAAGTCCCACATGACATCATAACAACTGCTGAAAGCTTCATCAGCAGTTTGACAAAGGCCGAAGACTCAACAGCTGAAGATCAAAGATCTGAAGAACAACAGCTGAAGATCTAAAGTACTGAAGACTTCAAGTACTGAAGACAAGTGCTGAAGATTAAAAGCTAAAGAACTAAAGAACTAAGGATCAACAACTGATGTACAAAGTCTGAAGACAAAGACTGAAGACATCAGCTGATGACATCTACTGAAGTCATTAGCTGGTGAAACATCTAAAGTTCAAAGTCTAAAGACCAAGTGCTGAAGCTTCAGAGTTTGTCATAACAGCTGAAGAAGTCGTCTTCAGTTGTTGTGATGGTTTTACTTATCAGTAGTTTGTATTTTCTCTTTTCAGTAGTTTGTACAACAGCTGAAGAGTTTGTTCTTTAGCTGTTATAGTTCAGTAGTTGTAAACGACTGAAGAGCTTGTTCT
>BJCN01339555.1:0-13258 GCA_018326445.1 Flaveria brownii
CGGTGGTGATCGGAGGGTGACGGTGGTGGCGGTGGTGGTGGTGGATTCGAGTGTCATTAATATGCAGGTGAAACTTAGTGGGGAAAGTGGTATAGATGCATGTATTTATAAGTGAGGGTTGGGGGTTTGAACTTTGAACCATGGGTCCAAATTTAGACTAGACCTATAAAACAATGTTATATTAGTTTTGAAGTTAATTCTTTTGGGAAAACATCATATTCTATTTGGTTCTCGATCAAATGGCAGTTAAAAGGAAGAAAGAATAATTTGGTTGTCAAATTTGCCAAAAAGATATTTTAGAAGTCACATGAACCTAAAGGCAATATGTGAATTTTGATGTACTTCTATAGCAAAATCAGATAGAATGAATGAATAAGACAAACATGAAGTATAACCGTTTTGGAAAGAAAATAGAAAAAAAACCAACTTAAAAAGAAGAGTAAAATGTCATTTTCGTCCCTGACGTTGGGTTGAATTTGTCATTTCAATCCAATTTTTTTTTTTTTGCCATTTCAAATCAAAAACTTTTTTTGTCATTTCAGTCACTGTATTTTACCAAATGTTATCATTTTTATCCATTCCACTAACTCCATTAAATATGAGGGTTTTTAGTCTTTTTCAACATCCTAATTATCCAATTAAAATAAATTAATCAACTAATATTTAATTAAAATTAAAAAATATATGAAGCGACTAGTGAGACCGGACGCTTTGATTTAAAAGTTAGATTAACTCTAATTCATATTGTTCGATTGAGATGTGCTGTGAGATTTCAATTAACTTTCACATTTTGTTTTGACGTGTACTTTTATCCAATTAGGTATGCTGTGGTATTGAGGTTTGTTGTTGTCATGTTTTGTTTGATTGAAGTCTTCTATTGTCTTGTTTGTTCGAACGTGACAACAACAGATCTCAATGAAACAAAATGTGACAATAGTATACCTTCGAACAAAACATGAAGATCCATTAAAATCCCACAATGGACATCAATCGAACAACATGAATTTGCGTTAATCAAAGTCTTTAAATTGAAGCGTCCGGTCTCATTAGTCGCTTCATATTTTTCTTTTAGTTTTAATTGAATATTAATTGATTAATTTGTTTTAATTGGATAATTAGTGTGTTGAAAAAGACTAAAATACCCTTATTTTTAACGGGAGATTTAACGGAGTTAGTAAAATGGATGAAAATTATAATATTTGGTAAATTACAGTGACTAAAATGATAAATAAGTTTTTTAATTGAAATGGTTAATTTAATAAAACGTTAGGGATGAAAATGACATTTTACTCTTAAAAGAATTCTAACGGTTCGAGTGAAGAGAGCGTGGTGTAACGCTCCACTTAAATTCAAGACCAAATGCTTGGGATCCCAAACATTTCCGTCACATTTTACATGCTTCATGTTCTTTGAAAGTTTCTAGAGAAAACTAAATACATCCAAGACTTTTTACCCTTGATTAATCTAAGATCATCATGTCAATAGTGCATCATTTTATAGATTAGAATGGTCTAGATTAAAAGTATAATTATATTAATTAAAAGTAAATAAAATGTTTTTTTTTTGTTTCATACAATCCTTGGTCACTTTAAGAGCTATTGAAATCAATGCTCGTTAAGATGATAAACACTAATATTAGAAAGGAATCTAAGAGCCACACAAGAATTGGAAATTGATCACTCCGTGACACGTGGTAACAAAGCAACGTCGATTAATTGAGATGGCGACTAACTCGATCAAGATTGTAGCCTTAAACCTTGCTAGCTAACAGAGTAGATAACCGTATCAGGTAGATGTTCCCCATGGAAGCAGGAAAAGTCATCGGGCATCCACGGACAAGACGTTGCAGAAAACAAGTTGCTTAAATGGGATCTACGATGACGTCCAGACTAGCTAGGTGCTCAAATTGATAGTGCTTTCTATCGTTTGGATGGATTAAAGACTGATTTCAGTGATCTTCTTGACAAGTTACGACCGCCGTTGACATATTTCGTAGTGAAATTGATTGAATGTGACTCTCAATGATCTCCTTAGTTATGGAGATATATATTTATAAATGAATAAATTACAAAGATAGTATACGAGAATACATAAATGACACTAACACATAACAAGTATTACATAATGACAAAATAGTTATCTAATATCCCCCCTCTCGCAAGACGGTGGAGGACCTAAACGCAACAAAAGACAAAAATACTTGAATTGTTCTCTTGGAAGGCTTTTAGTGAAAATGTCCGCAACCTGAAGCTTGGTTGGCACAAACTTTGTGTGTAACTTCTCAAAAGCCACAAGTTCACAAATAAAGTGGTAATCGAGGTCAATTTGTTTAGCCCTTTTGTGAGAGACAGGATTTTGAGTTAGAAATAAAGCACTGCGATTGTCGCAAAGAATCGTTGGACGATCAGGAGGCAATGCATGGAGTTCGCATAACAAATGAGTAATCCAAACGATCTCATCTGCGGTATTAGCCATTGCTCGATACTCAGACTCACAACTTGAGCGAGAAATGGTAGGTTGTTTCTTTGCACTCCAAGAAATTAGATTACCACCCAATAAAATTGAGTATCCATACATGGAGCGTCTGGTTTCCAAACATCTGGCCCAATCAGCCATTACCAAATAACTTCACATACCCGTGTGAGAAACAGAAAGAGACTGCCCATTACCAAAATAAACGTGAGTATTACGTTTTTATGGAGTAGGATTGGAGACAACATCTGGGTTGGGAGTCATGTAATCAGTGGAACCCGTGTCAACAACATACCAATCAGGTGCAGGGGTGTTAACGTGACATTGTGCATGAAACGCACGAGCCAAATTTTCATCCGTTTTTATGGCATTCACAGCATACGTAGCAAGATTAGGACAGGCATTTGCATAATGTCCTTGAGTCCTGCAAAGTTGACAGTGGGGTGTCCTTCGAGAACGATTATTGGGGTTCCCAATCGAGCGACCATAAGCGCCCCAGTTGCAAGACGGAGGCCTAAAAGCTCAACGGTTATTAACAGGAGAAACATGAGGCTTTGAATTCTGAGCTGAGAAGGCAACAGTGGGTGAAGTAGAGCCATGAAGAGCCTTGACAAAAAGCTCATGGCTCACGGCACGTGCAAGTAAATCCGTGAAGGAGGGAAAAGGTCGAGAGGCACGAACTGATGTAGAGAATGTTTCAAAGGACGGACCCAAACCATATAAAAACCAATGAAGCTAATCGGTGGCATCGATGGGATGACCGATAGCAGCAAGCTGATCAGAAAGAAACTTGAAGAATCGACCGAATTCCGCGACAGATTTATTACCTTTCTGTGATAACCGAAGTTGAATAAAATGTATGGGATGATGATAGTAATTAGTATATTATGTTATGAGTTAGCTCGTTTCTAGCAAGAAGATATTAAAATGGGGTAGGATTAGTATTTGAATATCCTTAAGGTATGAAATATATAAGATTATAAATTACTAACTCATCAAGACAAGTTTGGTTAGACTTTTTTATGCAGGGAACGTAGTTAACAAGATCATGGATCTTGTGGTACTTATTTACGAGATTAGTTATTCAAGTCTTGCATGAAGATAATACATCATTGCTCTACATAAGGAATTATCATTGAAAACAAGCTAACAATTGTTAATTACAAAAGTCTTAGAGAAATTTTTGATGAAGTTCATAACCCATCAATCGAGGTTATAAAAATCAGGGGGAGTAGTACGTGCAACGCTCTTTTTTACTTAGCTATGATTTTGTCCCACTAGATTTTCCTAGCAAGGTTTTTATCGAGACAACATATTTAAGCATATTTATAACTAAGGGGTAGTGTTATAAATTTTTACACATGTGGTTATCAATACCACTTTGTATTTTTCATTATAGCCCTATAAATAGTGGCTTTTGTATTTGATAATTTGTCTTAATATGAAAGAGATCTACTCCCCATTACTCTTTTTTCCTACGATCATATTGTCCTTATGTTTATATACTCCACATATTAGTTGCTAGTGGGTCGTTGTTTTATAATAGTATTATTACTTTTAGGTATTAGGGTTATTGTTAGGAGTGAGTATTTGGTATCCTAGTCTTAGTTAGGCATGAACTAATTACCCATGGTTAAAACAAGATAGTATTCGCTAATATCCAACCATAGTAATACTATGTAGTTGTAACATTACCTAACTTTGGATTACTGAAATTCTATTAGGTACCTGAGTATTACAAGATCATACGTGGAACTATTATTAACTATTCAACAACTGTTAAACAGGAGTGTTATCATATTTATTTCAAAACTGTTATTGTATACTTGTTTTGTCTACATTGGTAATATACAAGAATAATGTTAATGTGCAATTATCGATAGGGGTATGTTTGGATTCTTATAGGCTTAATGGGATGTGTTGAAATTTCTAAAAAGAGTATAGGATTCCTCGTATATATCATAACACTACTATACCTATATGATGGTCGGGGGGTCTAACAAGCCCACTACCAGTGGTTATGAAAAGGTCATGGTTGGCACGTGTTGTCCCTGGCCTAAAATATCATAGCCCGTGTTTACATGTATGTTAATTGTGTCGTTTTTGTAAATTGTATAGCATGAGCTCACTAGCATATATCTAACATCATTTTGAGTATACATGTCACATGTAATGAGTGAGACAGCCTTAGGAACAATCGGAAGCCATACATGTCACGTTAGGAACATTACTAGTAATCGGAAGTTACTAGTGTTTGATATTGTAAATAAATAATGTATTGTACCCAGAATGTTGTAAATTTTAAATATTAACTAAGTTTTCGTATGCTATATGTTGTATCAATTATGCATGTCTACTTGGGTTACGGGTGGGGTGTCAGTTGGTATCAGAGCCCAAGATTTTAGCGAATAGGTATACAGGAATGCCTAATATTTAACTAGAAGAGCTCTGGACAATAAATAATAGAACCAGGCTAGAACAAATAACAATCTAGGAAAAACACTCACATGTTCCGTTGAGTAGCGAAAGAAGGAATGACCTATGTGTATGTTATGTCTTTTTATGTTTAAAATGTGTGCGATATAAATGATTCCATGTAATATAACTATCATGTTATAAGTTGTATAGTACTTAGCAGAGACTTTTGTATAATTATATTCTTATAGGAAGGTACAGTGTCACAACGTAAAGATAAACAAAAATCTAGACACGAACAAATTAGCAGCAGGATAGAGTAAGGTTTTTATTAGGCTTGAACTTCCTCCTACTGGATTAGATCTCCATCTAGTATGAACTCAATTCTAAATGTTAAAGCCATCTATAACTTAGTGGTGGAAGTTATGATCTATTAATGAATAAACAGACTAGTCATGCTAACAAATCAAAAGAACCACACAAGGAAACCAAATCCATCATCACTTGAGTTGGCAAGCATGATCCTTTCAGTGTCCAACATATAAGCACAAGTGCTTCTCACAGTTTTATCTTTGCTAATAAAGTTAGGCGACTTGGCATAAACTATGTTGAAGGAGGCATACCAATAAAACCGTTAACATAAATGCCAAGACAATACAAGTAGAAGCAAAAGATGCTAGAATTCGAACTAAAAAATGGGTAGGGACAATCAACTTCTCTATATTAGAACCAGATAACTTCAATTTCATCCTTGGCATGGAATTCTTTAATAAGGTATAAGCTTTCCTTATGTCATTTGCTAACTCTCTCTATATCCATGATGAAGTCAAGACTTGTATCGTGAGCATCTAGAAAAGGTATAACAATTTAAGAAAAAATATAATAAGAATGAACCGTCTTATATGGTCTTAACAATGAGTGTTAATGAAGATATAATGAAGGCTTCTATACCAAAGCCAATTGAGAATATCCTTTAGGTATACAATTCATGCATGTTGATTTACCTAAAAGGTTCCCACCATGAAACGAATTAGATCATGAGATCAAGCTAGAACTCGGATCAAAACACTGGCAAGGCCCCTTATCCCATGACAGAAGATATGAGGAAATAACACAAATAGTTGTTGTTTGCTAGTTATATTCACCTTTCTAATGCCATGTATGGTGCCCCTATGCCATTTCAAAGGAAAAAGGATAGGTCGCTTCGAATGTGTATCGACTACAGGACACTCAGATAAGAATGAAAAACAACTACCTTATTCTGTTGATTACCGGTTTGATCAACTTGTGAGGTTACTATCAAGTAACGATTGCTAAAGGGGGCGATAACAAGAACACATGCATCACAAGGTATGGCTTATAGAATTCTTAGTGATCTCGTTCACTGTCACCATCCATTTTTTGCATTCTTATAAACAACCACTTTCATCCCTTCCTTGATATATATGGGGTGATATACTTGGAAAACATCATGGTATATAGTCATACCATGGATGATCATGATACACACTTGTGGCAAGTATTCAAAGTAATACATGAGAATGAGCTATACGTTAAGCGAGAGAAATGCTCATTCGTCCAAGAAGAAGTCAAGTTTTTGATTTACAAACTCAAGAAAGGCCAACTCATGATGAATGAAGCCAAGATAAAAGCAATACGACTAAAGTTCTCTGGTTACTATCTTTCCTAGGGTTTATCAACTAATTATCGTCGCTTCATCATGGGTAATTATCAAAGGATGCACCTTTAACTGATTTATTAAAGAAAGAATGGCTTATAGTTGGGAAGAATGGTGCCAAACAACCTTTGGAAAATTTAAATAAGCGGTGATGACTGAGCTGGTGCTAAGACTACTTGACGTCACCAAACCTTTTAAGTTGCACGTGGACATTTCAAACTTTGCTATTAGTGGAGAACTTATGCAAGAGGACCATCCTATTGCATTTGAGAGTCATAAACTAAATGACATCAACAAGAAATATATAATTTAAGAGACGGAGATGATGGCAATGCTACACTGTTTACAATACACACTGATAGTAGCTATTTGTAAAAACAAAAGAAGTTGAGTCCCAAACAAGCTAGACGGAAATATATCCTTGCTAAGTTTGATGATACCTTAGAGTACAAGTCGGGAAAACAAACATGTTGGCCGATTCATTAAGTCGTAAAGCCAAATTTGTTGCCATCACCATAACCAACACTTAGTTTCAATATTAAATTAGTGAAAGCTTAAATCAATATTTTTTTACCAAACATCTAACCTTGTTAGCTCATGACAAAAAAAAAGAAAAAAAAACTAGATGATTTTAGCTAAAAGGATACTTGCTACAGAAGACCTACTCTTTGTGCCTAGATAAGGTAGGTGCACTATTATAAAGGAACATCATGACTCAAACTGGACCAGCCATCTTAGGATATATAAAACGAACACTAGCACTCATCGAAAGTACATTATACTAGCCTTACATGAAGGATAACATTGGAGCTCATGTACGAACATGCTTAGTACGTTTGCCTATGTGACAAGCTTGAAAGTTTTAATTCGAAGAGTAAGTCATGGTGAAACTATTTCTGCAACAATTCAAAAGGCTAAGGGGAGTGCAAAGGGGATTTATAAGAAAGTATGAAAGCCTATTTTCATTAATAGCGCACTTCGGCAAGGTTTGTTAGTGACTTTAACTACCATCAAAGCTAAAGCTCCATCCAGTTTTTCATCTAAGTTTCCTCAAGCCTTACCTCACGTGATGGATGTTACGCTACACTAGTCAGACTTTTATCTTAGTAAAAAATTAAAATCCTTTGGGAACATGCAAATCTCGATGTTGGAACATCATATACTCTCACGAAATACATCAGGCTAAACAAGAATGCACGAAGACTCTATAGATGGAGCCATATATGTGATTTGTGGATTTTGAGCATCTTTATTCTTTTTCGATCTTTTCTGTAGATGGCACCCTGAAGGGTTCATTGGCCCAAGTACTATCTTTGGGAGCTCAAGGTGTTAATATGATACCTAATTACAGAATTACTTACCAAGGTATTCTTAGATGTGTATCAATGTGTTGATTAACTTACAACTCAAATGAGATTTATTTTTATTAATTAAATATTGTTCATGTTTGTATGCCAAGTTATATTTTGTGCCGTTATTTGATCATCTCTTTGGTACATATCTATACTAATAAATAAAAATCACTAAAAAACACGTGTTATTTTTCTAGATTGTCCACCTACGCTCCACTTATGATTTAGACACACGTAATCACTACAATAAAAGTTACGATTTAATGTATAAATATATAGTTTCCTTAATCAATGAATATTTACTATTATGTTAATCAAATTAACTTTTTTCTAAAAATAAATAATATGTTTCATTAAAAAAATATTTTAATAACAGTTAATTTTATTTAAATTAATTTCAAGTTAATTATTATTAAAATTAAAATACTTTAAACATAGTATTTTTGTAAGCAAATATTTATAAAATATCAAGATTCATGAATTTACACACACTTACAATTAACGATTAGTCACTATAGAACATCTTCATTTCATGACATCACAGATCAATCTTCTCAAATCTAAGTATATTTTACTACCTCACAATCTTACATTTACAATTTTATATTCGTTATTTCAATCAATGTAACACACAAATATCTAAACTACCTAATATATTATTGCAACATAAATATGAGTGCTGGTTGCTTGCTTTTATGATTTTTAATTAAGCCATCTAGAATTATAAACTTATTATTTTTATACTTTTTAAGCAACTTCGCACCTTCTCAATCTTGCCGATCGAGCCGAGTGACATCCTAATGTGTTTATTTTGACTGAAAAGTTGACTCGGCTGAAATTTGAATATTGACACAATCTCGTATTCAGTTTGTTTCTAAAAATAGAATCTTGTCCGTAGTAGGTGGCTTCGTACGAAACTTACTAAGGGAGGAGGGGGCGCATTCGGGTACTCTCTCGGGTATGCATGTACCCGCACAGATACACCACCGTCACCCATTGCGAGTACCTGGCGAGTAGTGGAGTCCTGGTAGTAGTAGCCACACTGGTACCCGGCAGTTTGTGGTGGTTTTGGGTGGTTTTGGGTGGTTTTGGGTGGTTTTGGGTGGTTTTGGGTGGTTTTGGGTGTTTTGGGTGTTTTGGGTGAAAATAATAGTTTCAGGGTATTTTAGGGTTGTATTTCCAGTATTTTGAGTGTTTAAGGTTAGTTCAGGGTAAAAATGACTTGGTTGTGAGAAATTGGTGAAGTTTCAGAGCAGTGAGGGTTGTGCCCCCTCCTCCCTAAATGCTTCAAACACAACGCACTTGCATACGATTATAAGCAATACATATAATATTACACGGATTGAATAAAAAATAAAATATTAAAATAAAAAAGATGTTGATAATATGATCTAATTCACGGATAGAATAAAGGATCTAGTGCCAAGATTAAAAAAATTATTTATAGTATAATGTAATTATATTTAATATTAGTAATCTAAAAATCATATTTTAAGAATTAAGTTGTGGTCGTTAAAAAATAAAATTTTCGACATAAGATATTATTATTATCATATTAAAAGAAAAAATATTAATTAAAAAATATTAATAAATTTGTAAAGTTTGATTTAGTTGATTTTTTGTTTATGTTCTTTTAAATGAAAATTGATATTTGAGAAAATTTAGAAAGTTTGTATGATTGATTTTTGTTTAAAATAATATATTTATTGTTGTGATAACACGTTGATAAATCATAGATTGACACCCTAGTGAAAGGTCTAAGTGACATCCAATTTAGTCTTTTATTAATATGTATAGATTTTAATCAGTGTTTTCAGAATTAAACTGCACCAGCTGGTCGGGACTTTAGATTGAGAAATGTCAAGAACCGGTGCACTTATGACTGTTAGAAATGTTTCCCTTTGAAGTGGTCGTTTAGTTGTCAGATCGGTAAACTGGACTAGGTTACGAATATTTTTTACTTTTTTTTGTCTTTAGAATCTTATCTTTTTCTAATTTATTTAGTATTCTAGTATCTATATTATATATAAATAAACCTTTATATTTCAATAAAATTAAAAATTTACATCAAAACATATATTATTTTTTATATTTTATTAAAAATCTATCTATACTAATAAAAGAAGGTTTTAGTATGCACTTGTCATAATTTTAGAGTCTCTAAATTTCATTTTTTTCGCTTCTCTCTCTTAATAAATATCACATTAACTATAAATGATATTATTTAATTCTTTTCATATTAAATCTATTTTTTATTAAATTAAAAAAAATCTTTCTACAAATGCAATTTGTAAAGAAATAATTTATTTATAAAATAAGAAAACTTTTCAAAAAAAAATTCAAACTTTTAAAACACACAATATATTTTAAAACATGTGGTTTTTAAAAAAATTCTTGTGAAACAAAATTAATTAAATTTCAAAGTTATAATAAAGAAATTATTAAAACTGACACTTTTAAAAAAACGGTTTGTTTTGAAATAATTTATTTATAAACCAACTTTTTTTGAGAAAACCAAAAAAATAAACAAAAGATTAAAAAATGATATCGGCGTATCATCACTCGTACGTAATGTCAATCTTATCATATATCAAAAGATCATTTAATAATTCATTAATTTTTAATAATAACTATTTAATATATTATTTATTAAACTTATGTGATACAAGATGTATTAACATTTAACATAGTTATATATATAGGTACAGTTTCTGTTGGTGTTGTTGGTTTAAATGAATTTGCTAAGTTGTTTATGTCTTTTGCTGTGCAATTAAATTTTTTTACCAGCATTTAAAATATATTATTAAATGAATTGACGCATATAATTCTAATATCTTTATTATTTATAATATAATGGAATTCTTAAATTCAGTCCGAGTACTAAACCAATTAAATGATCGGTCGATGTTCAACCCATTTTAACACGTAAATAATATTTCTATTAGAATTAAGATAGAAAAGTGTCTTCTTCAAAGAAGTATAGTTGTTTATCATATAAAAGTTCAAAATTCTATTTTTTTAATTTAAGAGCTAAAATATTAAGATACGCTATAGTTGTAAGGGTAAGATATCTTTCTTAACGGGTTATTTAGTAGTTTTTTAATAATTATTAAGAGGTCACATTTTAATGGTTTATAACCTATTAATGGTTAATGGATAATCGTAATGCTGAATGGTATCTCTTAACCATTCAGAGATCATTCATCATTACGATTACCACTTAACCATTAAGAGGCAATGAACTATTAACAGATAGTGTTTTAGTGACTATTAAAAGAATAGCAAACAAACCTTAACCCTTATTTATTACATTAACTTGTTAAATCAAATGTAAGAAAAACTTACGTCTATATTTATATTCTAACGATAAGTGTAACAACAAATACTTACACCGTACTACATGACTACTGTAAACAAACCACCCCCCCCCCTAAAACTTTCCTCCCTCTTTTAAAAACCTTACCTTTTTTGAAAAATTCTTCTTAATTTTTTATGTAATGTTATTTTTATGCGAATTACACATATAAATTGATCATTTAATTTTTTGCTATAAATATTTTCAATGTCGTTGTAACTCTAAATATTTTATACGAATTACACAAACCTTACCTCTTTTAACTTTTTTGCTATAATATTTTTAATCTTTTTAACGTCGTTGTGGACCCGTAGTTATACTAGTGTAACACTAACTTAAAGTTACAACATGAACTATTGTGTACCATTAGTTTGGGTGTTAACACCTCTAACACAATAAACAATAGTTAACATTTACGTTATATCAATACCAGTAATTTATAACTTTTAATCAACAACCATACACAATCTTCACTCTCGTTTTTAACTGGAACCACCAACAAAAAATGTTACTAATAAGGTACTAGCCGCGAGCGAGACCTAGTTACATTCACACACACAATCTATACTAGCAACGAGGTCTAATTGAATCACTGACGTACCACTGATCCACTAGATCATCTCTAGTATATCACTTTATCAGACGCGAGCACTGCTAAGTTATGTCTTGAAAGGAAAAGAAATTAATAAAATAATATATTAGCGCGTCATATGTGGAAGTCCAGTCTCCAAGACTCCAACATTGAAAGAGTGGCGATTTGGTCTGAGTCAGTCGGCGGTGACCGCTTCATTCACTGCCGCCTCAAATTTACTTAAATTACACTACCCTCGCTCTGGTCCATCTTTAACTTAATGCTTTTTGAAATCTTCGGTATTAATTTTTTTTTTTTTTTAGAATATATATTTTTGTATTTAATAAACAGCTTTTAGTATAAAATCGAATAGCGCATTAGAGTATTTAAAGTGGGTACGTTATCTATGTGGACGAACTCTATCCAATAATTTAGCTAAAATCATATTTATCTCTAGATCTTGTTTATATATTAAAACTTGATGCATCTCATTATACGTATGATATTTGTCAAATATTATATTTGTTTATTATTATTATTATTTTTTTTTATATCTTATTACAGTCGCAGCCACTTGCGGAATTTAGAAGAATGAATCAACTGAAAAAAGTTTGTTCTTTTGTTACGTAGGTGTATGTATGGTGTTGATTTCTGACAATATCCATATTTGAGAAATCAACGTACGTCTAATGCAAAATAGGAAAGCAACTGTCTTGTGTGGAGGGAGCATGTTTGTGACAACCCTATTATACATTTTTTTGCATGCATACAAAATATAAATAAATTTACGTAGGTGCATGAATAAATATAAAATACATATGTGCATGTGTACATAACAAGATTATTTACGTATATATGCAATTATATATATATGGAAAAATGAAACATGCAAGTTTGTGTACATACATTTTATATGGTGTGTATATATATAGAATGTACATAAGCACACTTACATGCAAGCATAGGTTTTACGTGTATTCATGTATATATATTTATGTACACCAAACATTAATTGATTAACCATTTCGAATATACATCAAACAAATTACTTTACCCTCAACACAAAACAATAGAAAAGGACCTTGTAATCATAACATGAGGAGTCACATGCCACCTTACATACTTCGACACCAATTTATTCATACCACCGCCATCTCTTCGGTTATTTTGCAACACCATGCTTGCCATCTTACCAACCTAAGTATCTTAGTCATTCCCTTCAATATGAATGCATTAATGAGTTGGTGACTCATGAAGCTTCCTTAGCCGCCACCTATCACCATGAATGTTTTAAATTGACACATAATACACTTACATGAAACTTACTCACCAAGGGTTGTATAACCATAAAGAAGAACTTATGAAAAACTCCACCTTTGGCCGTTTAACCATCACTATATGTCATCGGCCAAGCT